>JAODVM010441603.1:0-43524 GCA_025400095.1 Phenganax marumi
TGGATAATGCTGCCCTGCCCAGGCCACGTCTGCATCTGACCATCCACACGGGTAAGTATGGTGACAACAGATGTTAAGTATAATAATATTTCTAAGTTTTAGTGACTCAGATCATTGCAAGCAACAATATTTTCGCAGTTATCTTAATAAAACGAAAAGTAGTATCATCCGACCACACTCACCGCTTGTTTGGTTTCACTGACCAACAGTTCTAGTTTTTCACTCAAATTCCACTCCAATGTAGAAACTACACTTGCAAACTTCAAAAGTGCACTCATTATTTCGTAAGATATTATCCATCATCCACTTATCATACATCATACATCTTGCAATCTATGCTTGCAATGTTGTCAATTTCACGGACCTTTATCTATGTATAAAAGACAAATCTATAATTTGTATTACAGTTTTTGTTTAATTTGTTATTGTTCATGGACAAAACTAGAGATTTATAAGTCCTACTGCACTTTGCACCTGCAGGATTAATTTTGACTAAATTAATGGACCGATATAGTCATCACTCTTTCGGTTATTGTATAATATAAAGAAACTGCAAGTTGCGATAAATTTTATCACGGTATTTATAGTTCGTGCCCTGGTCCGTGCAGGGTCCGTGCTGGAAGTTTGCTTTTCGTGCTTTATTGTTGTGCGTGTGTTGGGTTCGCATTCACGTGCGCGATCTGCGTGAGGTGTGACACGCGAGCTACGTCATGTGATCTGTAAATGCGTTCGAAGTGCAAAAATTAAATATTCAATTTCAATGTGCGATCGAGTGTAACATTTCACCGCCTACTGGTCTGAACTTGTAGCGTTATGTTCAGTTACTACGCGTTTAGATCGCTTTGGGAATCTATTACAATTTTAGACAATCGTATTGTAAACATGTGTGGGTTAATGTGGCACTAAGTATGTCAGTTGTTTTGTCATCTTTAAAGCGAAAACGCGACAGTTTCGAAGCGAACGGTGATGGTGGAAATGTATACGAGGAAGATGGCGAAATTCAACCAGGGCTACTCTCGTCAATCAAAACTTTCTTGTGGTCGACTACGCCGACTAAAGAAAGTAAAAGTCCTGTTCCTGCAGCGAAAAGGCGACGAATCAGCTCTGGTAATATAAATAACGAGTGTATGATATCTTCATCCCCTCGCATCAATCGGCCGAGAAAAATCAAGTGTAACGTAAGTAGTGACAGCAACGATTTTAGCACCGAAGACAACAAGAGCGTTGAGAAACCTCGAGTATCTCTTCTCGGGACGCTATTTTCCCCCGTCTTAACGCTATTTGGTAAAAACGGTGAAATCAAACCTGCGACATCTAGCAGTGGAGAGCTCGTTGAGCTACCTGCGATAAATGGCGGCAAATTGAACTCAAATTATAACTCTGTTTGCTCGTGCGAGTCAACAAACGAAGGCTATGATGGCGGGCAAGCGCGGAAGGAAGATGAGAATGCAAATATTGAAGAGATCAGAGCAGGAGAATGGCCTAATAACGATCCCTATTATTTCTTGCGACATCTCCCCCCACTCACTGATGCAATCCGCTCTCATGCAACGCCAGTGTTGCCTTTGAGGACTCGTAGCACACCAGAGTACACGTTAGTCTTGGATCTTGATGAAACATTAGTACATTGCAGTCTAAATAGACTTGAAGACGCAGCTCTAACGTTCCCTGTACTTTATCAAAACATATCTTATCAAGTATTTGTTCGTACGAGGCCGCACCTGCAACAGTTCCTAGAGAAAGTGGCAGAAAATTTTGAAGTCATTCTTTTCACTGCATCTAAACGAGTGTACGCTGATAAGCTAATAAACATTTTAGACCCAAAGAAGCAAATATTTCGGCATCGATTATTTCGTGAACACTGTTTATGTGTAGACGGTAATTATATCAAGGATTTGAGTATACTGGGTCGAGACTTGACTAAGACTATGATTGTGGACAATTCACCACAAGCGTTTGCTTATCAGTTATTCAATGGCATTCCCATTGAAAGTTGGTTTGCAGATCACTCGGATAGAGAATTGCTAGATTTGCTGCCGTTCTTGAAGTACTTGGTAGAGCAAGGAAACGACGTTCGCCCCGCTATTCGTGATCGTTTTAGAATGCACGAGCTACTACCCGTGCAGGACATAGCATGAGTTCAAAACAATGTTTGTAACCTGGCGCCAAAATTCATTCATGGAAGTGAGAAGTGTTCAATGCATAAGCCTTCATGCACGCACTTGTTAGAATATATAGGCTTTTCAATCTCAAGCATTGCAAAAGCAAGACAACAGCATATATATCTATAATGGTATTTAGATCAAGCTCTTTCAGCCATAATTTGATATGTATACGGTCCACCTGTTACAGCACGCTGTTCCTCTTTATCATAACTAATATTTCTTTATATTTGTGATTTTTTAGACGTAAAAATAATATTTTATGCTCTTTTTAAATAACGATCTTAGCTTGTATAATCCTTAATAACTGTTACGTAAGAAAAAAAATTAGTAAAGTAGGGCATTTTATTCTTTGGTTGTGGTGTGACTTAATTTTTACCGTAATTGCCCATAAATATTGAAGGATTTTAGCGAGTGGCAACGAACAGCACACTGTTTTCTTGAGACAGCTTTCTTGGTCACGTGACAAAGAGCTAAAAACGGTGAGATCCAAGTAAGTTTTGTAATCGCTGATCAAGGATACCTGCATACTTGGGTCACCGACTATATTTTTTGGTTTTTTTATCTTGCCCAGAACAAGAAAAATGACCAACAGCGAACAAAAAGATGAAACTCTGCAATAGAAATGTGGATTTTCATTCACCATTTTTTAAATTTCAACTCGTGGTAACGGCAACATTTCCCTCCCAACAGTAACCCCTCCTCTTATATATAACAATTTACAAGAAGTCAATAATTATTGTTTTTTTCAACTCCATAACTACGTCCACAGAATTTGATCAGTTTTGCAACATGGGAAATTCACTCTCGACTTCTCCTCACCTTTTCCTTGCCCAAATTTTGTCCCTCCCCGGAAGAGTCGTAATACCACACCTCCCCTGCTTCTTCCTCAGACTCTGAAGACCTTGGGAACTTGCACCTTTCAAAGGCTTGCCAAGAAAGCAGCCACCTTCATTTCTTCAAAAGTGCCCCGAACAAAAATTCATAATCTTGAGAACTATTCCAATCAAATCCTATCAAACTATTTAGCTATGCCTATTGTAAGTGCAAATTACAAGAGTATAACCATTTTGTAGTTTAGCAGGGGTTGAAGTACACGGTAACGTTGGCGTATCTATTCCATGCTATGTTGTTTTTGTGTCATTAAAGATTCAGGCAAGAAATTCCAGTTTTATGCAAATGCACCACAAACAACTTGTTGCTGAATTGCATGCTTGTATGTATACATTCTTTCGTAGCCTTGGAGGTCGAGGAACATGGCATTTTGGATTGCCGGCTGCTGGCAAGCTAGCAAGCAAACCACCAACTGGAAGTGCTACTGAAGTGCCGCGCATAGTATGTACGACGCAAGGAAAGCTACGTACGTAGTCCAACGTACTCCGAGATTCAACGACGACGAACTACAAAAAAAAGAGGGACCGAAGTTAAAAGATAGGCTATAGAGGTAAACTTCATATTTGCAGACGAGTCATATAGGCATTGAGATACGCTGGATGCAGTCAAATTCCGACAAATACATAAAACAACTAAGAACTGTGTAACCAACCTATGATAGTTGCTGTCCACCATTCCTTCTGTCACCTGAAAATATGTTGACGAAATTGCAGTGGGAAACAATTTTCCAACTTTTTTTATCTTCTTCCTCTTGGATTTTTTCTTTTTTTGTCTTTGGTCGTTCATCTTGTAGCGCCTTAACCTAATTCAAAGCATACGATCATAAGAATTTGCCAGCGTGCTAACAATTGATCTTTGCGCTTGAGCGCATTTTCTAAAAGTGCCACTCGTTAAAATTAGTCACTTATACCAAGAATTATTAAATGGCTACGTACCAGTAGATCTGTAGTAAACACGTTTATGTAGTACAGTAGTTATTTAAGTAGTAACAGCAATTGCTACCTTGGTAGTGTATCTGTTGCCAAGATGTGCTTTGGTTTGAATCCTTTTGACTTGAGCAGATCAATAATACTTCCTTCACCAATAAGGTGACCTAAACACAGAGAGTAGATTCCCAATTTGAATTTCAGCATGCTTCTGCTGAGCCGAGACTGCCTCCCTAGCTGGCTGTCAATGAACCAAGGGAAGGTCCGGTGGGAAGGCGCAGGCCAGACGTTTGAGAAAGCATTCGGAAAATGCCGTAGGAGGGAAACATATCTACGCGGGATGGCATGTTTATATGGACAAAATACTCAAATGCTCATCTCGGTAATATAGCAATTGCCGCAACTGAGTCGTCCCCAGTTGCTATTCAGCGCGCTAAAGGTTATGGGAATGTTTTGCAGCTTACTTCTACTGCGCGAAGTAGTTGTTTTAGCTATTGCATCCCCCGCAATACCAATACTCTAACAATGTTTGACAAGCCCTCTCAGCAAACATGTTCGTTATGCAAACAATGCTATTTGGTGTTCATCTTATCAGTGCAGTATATAGATAGGGTTTTCCGATAATTGATTATGGACACCTTGTGGTACACGAAGATAGCTAGACAAAAAAGTGCACTGTGCAAATTGTTGCAATATTTCCGTCAACGATAAACCAAATATTAGCAGAATTCAAGGAAACAGGAAATTCGAGTTTCGAGATTAAAAGTCTTTTTTTACAAATTCCGCCGAATCGGATCATTACTGTAAACTGTACAATCAAAGTATGAAGATACTGACAGAGTGCTGCAGAACGGAGTCTCTTTACAATCACAACCATACATAGCTGTGTATAGTTGTAGATTTTGTCTCAACGAGTTTTTCATTCTCAAAGTAAAATGTTATCTTATCTTACTCGTCACCATCAATTCTCATTAGACTTTATTCTTTGAAACTCAAAATGCTAGCAAAGTTTAGTGAACAAAATATGTCGCACCCAATTCCCAAGCCATTTTCTCGTGATATTTATTTTGACTTTTTTCGCAATGGCAATTCAGTTTGTTTATTTTCTACGTTATCTAATTTCAGTGACGACCGGGCAATTCGACGCAAGTTGTAATTTATGAAAAGAAATAAGGTTTTGTGTGAGGTCGTAAAAAGACAATAAAAAAAGTCATCGAGTGCCAGTCAGCGAATACCTGCGACTTGAAGTGTCCGTTCATGTGACAAATCAGGAAAAAGTAGACATTAGAATTAGTTGACGGGTGTAATTAGGAGGCCTTCAATATTTTCACGAACAATGGTTGGGCATTGAAAAATTCACTTTGCATTTCGTGAAAGGAGAACTTTAGAATATTGCTTGATTAGTTAACCAATGTTCTCATGTTCTGATACTGAAAATCTCTGCTGAAAAACCGCCCTAACTACCCTCGAATGTGTAGCAAGATGAAAATTTTGAACAAGCTACGCAGCCGCAGTGATACACGTATAATCCACCCATTCACGATCTCGATAGTAAAGCGTTTTAACTTTCCATTCAGACGCTGTAAAATTATAACTAATTCAAAGTTCCATATAAAACTTGATGTTCAAAACGCGAATCGACAACAAACTGTTCGCAAGTTGCTCTAGGTACGAAGTTCCCAGCGCAGTTACTATGAAGTACAGGACGGGCTTTTTGGGAAATGTGCTTTCGGCCGATAACACAAGTGGTAGGGCTACGAAGGAGGAGGATACAATACATAACCGTCACTTTTTCACTATTGAAATATTGTAGATCCAAAAAAGATAAACGTTACCTGCTCCGACTGTAAAAAACATCCTTCTATTCTTCCCTTGTCGTTCAAACTTGATTTCTTTAATAATTTTCTTCACCATCTGCTTGTTTCGCCGAAGAAACAATTCTTTTCTCAGGGAATTTTCAAAGTTTTGCAAAGTGTGCAACCTTGACGACTGATTCGAAGTCTGGACATTCAATTTCGGAGATGACACGTAGTTACTAAGGTTCCCGCAAACATACTGATATTTTAAGTCATTGCTGTTAGATACAGTGTGCCTCTGTTTTTTCGCAAGGCTGTATTTTGTCAAAAGCTCGTCCAAATAAATGATGGCCTGAAAGTGAATATAAAAACACGTAAATGAAAGGATGTTCAATGGAAATACGGCGAGAGTGATTACGTTGTCGATGGATACTTTGGAAATCATGGAAGGAAGACATGATGCAGCCGAGGAATATTTAAACCTTTCTATCTATTCATTATCATTTAAGCACAACATATTTAAAACGATAAAGGCATTACAGAAAGATAAAGTTTGGTGTCAAGGATTCAATTGGGTGACACCTCCTGTTTCCTGTTATTTTCATTATCTGTGATTGACATTAAAAAATTAATAAGCGCCAGTAATGAGAAGGAGAAGCTTAGTTAGCATCCATCAGTCTTTTCCAGAAAATCAAGATTATACATGCCCAATGGCTGAGAAGTTTATACAAAAGACAAAGCTGACAAGCAATGAAGTGTACAAGGGTTCAATTACTTTTAGTTTCAGCCCACAACAGGCATAAAAATTATACAGCGTCAAGTCAATATTTCTAAACTTTTTAAATTTTACAACTTGATTTTGAAGCAACAATGTGTTCTAGTAAATACGGTCAATTGCAAATACTTTATCTATAAAATACTAGTTCATGTGCTAGACTTGACAGCTTCGGAAAAGATAATTAATTATCCCGTCTTTCTATAGATAACCAATTCATAACTCCATGAACTAGCTATCTGCTAGGGTTAACATCATTACACTGGGAGTACTTAAACTGTCACAGCAAGTCACCGCACAACTGTATAAATTCTGTTCAGGGATGTTTGCACCTCAGAACCCTAATTGCTACCAAATTTCAAATTGCTCCAATGTGCATGCGCACGACAATTCTTCTCCTACATCGTACTGCAAATCAAAGAGCCTTTACACTTCATCGCATATCAATACTTTAATTGAAGAATATTTAAATTGTTTGTCAATATGGAATTAGTGGATAGTTTAATTTGAGAGAGAATTTTAATCTAGATTTTAATTAAGTGGTTTTCTATTGATGACGTGCAAACTTTTTAAGTGTTCCATCTGGTTACAATACCACGGCACGCACATGCTGTATCTTTCATCGTCAAATATAGTACATACCTGACTAGAGTTTAACTTGTTTAGTCCACAATGCCCTTCAACACTTTCTATATGGCCAATAGTCTTTCTGTTCTTCTCTGCTTTCAAAAACATGTACATGTCTAACGACGGCACGTTTCTTGATTGTACATATTCCTTGTTTAATGCCGCTAGCTGCAGGAGAATCCAAATCGGTCTCTTTCTTTGCCAATTTCTGGTCAAATCTTTGAACACCTTGTCCGCATTTCTTTCCTCTTTGATTTCGTTTGAATTCAGCCACTCAGGAATTTCAGAGCGAATGACATTCAAGTACTTTTGAAGTTTGCCAAGAACTTTGGGAGGGAGAACGTCAGCGAGCGTTTGCTTATTTGGAAGATACTGACACTTCGTGATTGCTAACAAATACGTAGGACTTTGCAAGTCAATCTCAAAGTACACTTTCTTGCTTGACTGAAAAGCTCTCTTCACGTTACTGGGTACCTGCAGCCACACTGAGGAATATGGTCGATGTATGCTTCCAAATATGTACACTGATGGATACTTCTTCAAAGTCCACAAATATGAATTTCTATTGCCCGCCTATACACGATTTAATAAACAGAACCATGTGTTTTTATGGCGTTTAGTAAACGTTTAACTCGATTAAGAACCATTGGCAAAAATTTAAGCAAAGCGTTAACGAACACTTACACTGTCGTATTAGAAGCTTAAATAAGCTTTTCTATATGCTATAAGCTATAAGCTTTTCTACGTTATAAGCTAAATTCATAAAAATAACTGACGTGTACTACACGTGAACATGCCAAAAATAATATTTCCGCGCTTTTATCACAAGCAAATGTGCCTACCGCAAGAAAGTAGGCCGGACGTGTTGGTAGCATGCAATGATTGTTATATAGTGATATAATTTATCGAATAATCACCTAATTCAATAATCACTGTTTCCTAATAAAACCAAAATAAAGGCATGACTGTCACTCTGTCAAGTCGTACAAATGGTACAAATGTGCATGTTCATTGTGCCACGTTTTACATACATTTTCAACCTGAGAATGTGAAGGAAGCAATCTTTGACCAAAATCTTTGAAAACATTATTCCAACATATCATCTCCATTTATGAGCATAGCCAAGTTATGGATAGACGACATTTAGGGCTTAAACTGACTGCATGAAGAGACACTGTCTTGTCACTACAACATGACATACTCGCTTAATAGTTGAGCTTTGAGGTAGCCGAGAAATTGAGAAATTTTGCAACAATTATTCTTTAGCTTTCGAAGATCATCAACCTCTAAAGTAACAACTACTACACGGTACAGAATGTAGTTGCATGGGCTAGTCTATCTACTCGTAAATCTAAGAATCTTTAGTATCATCCCTGTAAAAATTTGAAAGACGATTGCGTTTACCTTGGGATGCCCTAAGCAATTTTCAGTGGATCCTTTATAAACGTCGTTTGACATTTGGTTTGCCACAGGTTGAGCAAGTAATAAAAGCTAGACAAACATCAATAAACAATCACATTAGCACAAAGTAAACAAAGTAAATCCGGAACGGTAACAAATTGAAGAAATGAGTTCACCATTGCAACGTAGGGTAGCGCCATAGTGAAGATCGTCCGTGTGCATACCACTGGTGTCGAACGCTCAATGCAAATGCTCATATTGTCATACTTTTCAAACTATTATCGCACAATTGGTTCGAATCAAATTTCACAGGTGAAATCCGGCCGTTTATAGATTCTTATCCTGCCAAGGTATCTTGCCTCCAACAAACTGTTGAGTGACTACTTTCACCGCCTCCCCTTGTTTTTCTTTATGTTGATTCAAAAGGACCACACAAAAAAACTTCACACGTAGAAAGAATGCCTTCGCGTCAACCCAACCTATATGATGTATCGTCTTGCTGCCTCGTGCTACCCTAAAGTAGACACTTTATAAAGAGCGCATAGACTCTTATCTTGTCATCAGAATTCCAAACTGTCTTTTTCTCGCAATAATTAATGGATAGATGCAAGCTGGCGGACGCTGACGCCACCATTTTATTCTCCTTGACATATCGTTGCAGGATAGTTATTTCAGATTATCTGTACTTTTAATTGCCCTTGTACCGTTTTTATGATTCTCTTTAATCAGTGTTGCATGACTCAATGACAAAGTGAAAAGCAAGGAAAGTTGTAAAAATACCACAGAAAAATAACAAACTGGGACATTAATGTGTCAAAAAAAGACTTGATCCGGATATTCAAAATAACGAAGTATTCAATAGACAATTCTAGCACCTGAAGCATCAAACTTGTAATATTTTTTGTAAAATCAATACCTAGCAATATTATCAAAGCACTGCATTTTTTATAAGGATTTGCCTTTTCAGCTAAATATCAAGTCTGCCATGGTGGGCACTATACATGCATAATTCTTTAACGCTTTCGAAGAAAATCAACATCAATTAGGAAGCCTACATTATAGTCATGAATGTCAAGATGTTTAGAGCAAGTAATGGAACATCGTGTGTTAATCTTTCCGGCCGAACAAGTGCAGATAAGTACTCAAAAATCACGCATCACTAAACACGCGCACGCCTAAGACATATTATTTCATTCAAGCAGCTGCAGAAGGCCAGGACTCAGCTCAGTAGGCAGGATGTTTTCATGAAATGTTGTGATACAGATTTATTACGTTCAATCTACTTTCTTTCCTACCGTACTCTGTTTTATCTTAAACTTCATCGTCATCACTTGTCCAGTCCAGTTTTAAATGTTTCCAACCTAGCAAATTATGTGAAAATTTTACTGATAGAAATTGACGCGTTTAGCGAAATTATGCCAGCGTTAACGAAAAAGCTCGAACAAAACCGTTCGTCTTGAGAAGGCCACATGAATTGATAAAGTTCGATCGTCATTTAGTTACCGAGATATCGGTCAGCAACCAAAAAATCGAGGTAAACGTCCACTGACAACTTTGTATATATGAGCAGAAATGAAGGTGTACTAGAACTGTTATAGACGACGTGAAACAAGATGCGAATGCATCAGAAGTCACAAGTGAGCACAAAGCAACCATGAAATGGCACTATGATAGGAAAGAAATACATGATTTACCTGATTTTTCTCGTGACAGGCTGGATACTAGACCGTCCATTGCTTCTCCTACCATGCTTGCTGCTGTTAACAAGTACTTCTGTTGTTCATCTGAGGAATCAGCATCTGGCAAAAAATATCTTGACTTAGTAGCATTGGGAAAGTTTCGTGATAGTCATGAACATAAAGAACCGTTGTGATCCGTCAACTAGAACAAAAAAATGTATTAGAAGAAAGAACACTGATAATTGCCAATTACAAAGCATGTTTATTTTTAACTTGAATGACTTGTGCACGAGGTATCTTACCTGAATAAAGTAGAACCTACCCTGTGACCCAGGACTTGACCAGCGGTTTCTCCCAAGTATTTCTGGACTGTCAGGTTCCAGTAGTTCTTCTAACTTCACTTCAATTGCACGAAGATCTTCATCCGAGGACAGTGACGTACGCACGGTACTTTTACCAGCACCAGACTCCTTGTCGAGTAGCTCGCTTGCATTCTCTGGCAGAAATGATGGTGCGTCTTTATTTGGTTGGTAGGAGGTTGCTGGTTGAGAAAATGGTCGGATTTCGTGCCTGGACGAGGGAGGATGAAATGCGCCGACTCGTGGCTGCTCAAGCACACTTGGAACAGGTCGAAGTCCTTCATAACTATACGACGATAAGACATGTTGGTTACCAGTTGGATCACGTGGATGGTCGCTTGATTGAAAGCGGTTTTTTATGACGTCCTCTCTACTGGCTAGATGATTTTGTGCGTTATTTGGTCTCATTGAGACGTTGCTCGGGAGGGTTGATCTAGTCTAAACAAAATATTACTCATTCATTTGGAACGACTATACAGAAATATGCGGCATGAGAGCAAGCACAGAAGTGCGCTCTCGGCGAAATGTCTTATAATATTGAGAGACAGAAATCTTTCTCTACAGTAGGTCTTGTATGGAAAGGGAAGACGAAGCAAAAACAGCCTGTGATCTATTCTACCAAAACTGATTTTATGTTTCATATTTTAGACTATAGATATTAAAGCAAGTTATTCGTTCATAACATTAAAATGCGAAGCTGTATACTTTCCTTTAGCATTGCTCGTAGCAACCAACGAAATTACTGTTTATTACAAAAAACATCAAAACTTACAGTTGAAGGTTAGCAATCGTAAAAAAACAATTACCATTTAATTACAAAAAGAGATATTCAGTTTTTTATCATGTCACTGTATGTAGGGTTACTTTAACTTTAAGTACTTAGATTACAATGTTTCACGTTCGAAAATTTATTTACAATGTCTAAGTTTCAAAAATTTACTTTAAATAATGGTTGCAATAACCAACTCTGACCCGCACTGATTAACGATTTAAACATTTTAATAAGACTAAAAGTTTTAAAATTAGTCACACTTATAAGCTGACTGTTAAATTTTAACTTGAGATGCATACACACGCAGTTTCAAACTTCAGATCCGGCATGTGAGCGGACACGCTTACGGCCATTTGCACTAGGCCTTTCTACCTGTTTCACCACGTGGCGAAGTTTTGAAAGTTGATCTGCGAGGCGTCGGTTATGATCTTCCAAAACTTCTTGCCTTGCTTCTAGTCGTTCATTGTATTTCGCCATTTCACCAGATTCCTCCACTAAATGTCGTCGAGTCTCTGTATCTTGAAAATCTAAAATCTTCTCTCGCAAAAACCTAATATAAAGAAGTAACCATGAAAATTTCCTAAAATTGCGTTACACAGTGATACATTCTTTGGCTCGCATAAACTCACTTGTTATCATCTTCCAAACTCTCAACAATCTGTTCCATTTCCCTCAACTGATCTGCATCAACTCTGGATTGCAGAAATGAGGTACTGCTCTACAGAGCACAAAAATGCAGACATGTTGTTACTACAAGGCTTGGTGGAGATAGCTATTCCAACCTTGTGTGCGTGAAAAGACAAACGCGTACACTCGATGTCTCGTGCGAAAGATCAGATCGCATAAAAAGAACTTGTGGAGATTCTATCATGAAATTTGATGGCTACTTTGTTTGTATTACACATATGATGAACTGTATACTTACCATTGGTGCAGACTTGTTGTTCAAACTAGGAAGAGAACGTTTCATTAAGAATGAAGTTTTCATCGTTGTTACAGATACGAAAAACAAACTCACAGATTAATAATGCTAATTACACTAATGTGACATCATACTCCTTAGAAGCAAGGCACACCAGCACATCGAAAGTGGATGATTAGCCAATAGTATAAACGTGGTTTGCATAAGCCTCGCATTCATGCAGTATGACGTAATACTAGGTATACTGCCAAAATTCAACGCACGTACTTTGAACTAAAAGATGTCAAATCGTGTTCATCGTATCTGAAACAATTAATAGTTGATTAACCGAACGATGCATTAGGACAATACATTACCGACTAGCCCATTACCAAGCTTTTTGTATAATATATAGTGATTACAGTCTCCAAAAGCCTAACGTAAACTTACAAGTAAGGGTTTGTTGCCAATACTTCCGATGAAGAAAAATCTCTCTTTGGAATGCTTTTTGTCTCGGACAACCTTCCATTAAAAATACCAATTTAGTAAACTGCACATATAAATCGTTAAATAAAGCGAGTGTCGATGCTTTTGAGTAGAAGAGTAAAATGCGACAGTAGCACTGGTACTATGACTAATGATCTCGTGTTATGCGACCAATACTATAACTTCTAAGCAGAAGATGAAAAGATAATGACCCAAGCACCTTTCTGACTCCGTATCGACGTCACGAGATTCGACAGAAGTCGTGCTTCCATTATCTGCATAATCCACATGGTCAGTGCTATATAATAGTTTGTAAACACCAAATTTTATAAGCAGTTATGTAGAAAAAGAAGTCTGAACAAATAAAACCTATTAAGCATATATATTTGAAAAGTCCACAGACTTATTTGCTTGCACATCGTTTGGCTCAAAAGTAGCAAGATTGAACTCATCCTTGTTATTTTAAAAAATAGGTAAATCAAATATTTTGCTTGTAATTTTAAACAAAAAAGGCAACTTACTACTCATCAGACGGTTTATTTGTGCCGCCATCTTCACTATTGACAGAAAGATATCTTCCTTTCCGCAGAGCTTTTTTCCTTTTCCTTTTCATCTTACTCTTCACAACTTTTGTAAAATCTTTGATGTCTTCTTTCTGAGTTGCCTGTAAGAACAAACCATGACGTTTCATTTATACTGCATGCATAATGTGAAAAAACAACTTGTTAGGGACCATGCATTCACCTAAGAAGACCTTGTATTTTACACAATGCATAGCAAAAAAGATTTCTTTAGTACTCATCAACGCTAGACAGCAGTACACGACATAAAATACTGTATAAAACCATGTAAAGTCACATACAGCACTGCGTACTTACGGGCAAGCAGTATTCTTGTGTTTGATGGTGCAGCTTGTGATTCTTGGCAACTCTACCAGACCAAAAGCAGTTCTGTTATAGAAGATTTTAAGATATATGGTTGAGATAAAGTTTGCTCCAAATATACTGTAATAAAGATTGATACAACCTACCTGACACATATCAAAATTGAAGCATTTTAAACACCGATATCTTAAAATGAAATAAACTGTAATTAAACGTAAGCAAGAAGACGCACGTATCATTCAGACTATCACTGCAAGTTTTTGTCAGATATGTATTCAAACAAATTGTGGCCGCGCTCGAGCGTTTCTGATATCAAACAATCTGCTTCAACACGACGCAATTTTTTCCTTAAAACAGTGAAAAATATTTTACCTAAAGCCAACGATAGGGAACATTTTACAAATGTTGCATTTTCCTTCGTGTTTCACTAAAACAAGTCAACATATTCTGATCATTGTTGTGACTAAGATGACACCATACATTAAGCCTAAAGTAGATAGAAATATAGAATCACGTTTCATAGTTTCCGACTACTGCAAGTACTTAACATGAAATACATGACTGTGTTGTAAGACCTGTTTCTGACATTGCAAGACGATGTAATGTTGGTAACCAAACCAGGGTCTGTGGTTCATCAATCATCCAGTCCAAAAATTCTTGAAGACTTATTCTTTCAGGAATAAATGCCTAAAAACAGGAATAAAGTTTACCTTTTATTTGTTTCATCTTGTTCGTTTGTTTGTTGGCTTGTGTTTGTTTGTTTGATAATATTGTTTTCGTTTCCTTTTATTTTTGTCTGTTTGTTTCAGAAGTAGTTTAAATATTTTACGCAGTGCTAATTCTTTACCCGTTCCAAGCAACTATTCACTGTTGGTTCAACACCGGACCTCCCAAATGAATGATACTCTTTGACATATTTTACAATCTAAAAGTATACGAAAGTATACCAAAAATTTTGTAATCTGCTAACCCTAAATGCAGTTGTAAATCGTTTGCAAATCTCACTTGCAATGCATCTCTCAGAAACACACGAAGTCGTTTCTTATCAATAAAACCTTTGCTTGATGAGATCTGGTCAAAAATGTCTAAACGGAAAGTTGAAAAAAATGAGCGAACAAGAAACGAAGTATTTGAGAAAAGAGCGCGAGATTATGATTGTCAAAGTTTTAGTAATTAGCATATTGTATATATTCACTAATTTTTTGAACTTGTGAATCAGAACCTGTGAAAACAACTTACATTTGTATTTTTCCTGAACACTCGCAACTGACAAACAAGCCAATCCAATTTTCGCTGACAAAATACGAACGAAGCCACTTCGCGTCCTAGTAGGGTTATATCATCTCTTACTTTTGCAACGCAAGCTTTAGAAACGCGAAGTTGGCAATACCAATCGCAGTCTTGAGCGATGGTTCTTCCAAGTTGCACATTGATATCCTAAATCACTAACTAAAACTAATTTAAAGGCTTCTTACGGGTCATAAACATTGAGTAACCAATTGAGAGTAAGTTCTAGCCCAGTAGCAACGTCAACATCACCACCCTTCTCACGTTGACGAGTGAATATTTCTGTCAAGATTTCCTTAAGTTGTACAATATCAATTTTGTCTTCTGAAAACTTCTCCGGGTATTCAAGATCATTGAAGACAGCCCTGATGGTGGGCAAATTTATTGAGTCAACTGTAATAGAATATGAATCTAGTGTTACCTCACACCTTTTTCCACTTTAAATTGAGTAAAAAATTCAAATTTTCAATTTGCAATATCGAAAGACTCAGTTTTCAAATATTGCAAACACAGTTCAATCAAACGTGAATACATTCTTATTTCTTACCAATTGTTATCAATACCAGTTGTAATATCAATACCAGTCAGTACCTTGTATTTTTTTCTCAATTGCTCTCAACTTTACAGCAGTGCGATATGCAGCGTACTTTATATCATCTGCTAAAGCTTGAAGAGAAACATGAGAGAAAACAAATAAAACACTTTTACATTTTCTATAGTGGATCACAATGTCCTGCATGTAGGTGGGATAGTGACTACATGTTGTCACACATGGCACAAAAGAATCAACTACATGAAGACTTGCAGCTTCCTATGCAGGCCTATGCTTATTGAAACTCTTCAATATGAGCTAACGCTGCTACCACCGCCCCCCTCCTCGTTCCACCAACTAGGATATCAAGAGAGAAGGCTGTACATGTGTGGTGCATATGTACAAAACAATGTAGGCAAAACAATGGCAAATTTACAGACTAATTTACCCATTTCATTCATCAACATTGTCATCTGTGGGTGATTCCAATGAGTTGTTTCATTCGCATGACTAAATTTTTTAGAGATTTAACAAGCTCAGTTACTACGTATGTTCTGGGTGAACGAAAGCAAATTCAAGCCTAGCCTTAGTAAACTTATACTTTATTGTAAAGGACTAATATATTTACTTGATATAATAAGGAACTCCATTTAACGTTTCTGCTCTCTGCCAGTCTGATGGGAGGCCTGGTGATAGAAAAACAGCTACCACGAGATCACGATGATACCCTAAGTATACCCCTCAAGAGTCCCCACACGATGAAATTGCTGGGAGTATGGCAATGCCTACTACCATAGTTGAAAACACCAGGGAACACTTATTTAATGAGATTATATTCATTGACATTCATGACAATTAACATCAATGTCAAGGTTACTGTTCATTGAGAAATAAGCTGAGATTTCAAGTGTCATCTCAACAAAATGAGACCTACGGATGTACTGTACGTAAAGCTTCTATTTTGACACAATCACATAATTATACATTCAAACAATATGGCTTCTCGTCCTTCAGGGACATTTTTAAATAAATATCATCAACCAACCTTTCGTGTCGTATTCAATCATTGCTATACTTTTGCATACAGTCTTTCTCTATCATTGTTTCCTTAAATTCGTTTTGCAATTACTGAATTGAATAAAAAGATGAAAAGATGAAGCAAATTTACGTTTCGTTTCCAAGGACGCTTAAATGTGCATAACATCATAACATACGCTGGTGTGTTCATTGTGTTTGCGGGCCCGTAAACACCAAGTGGTTACAGTTTAAAATTGCAAGCACCAATCAGCCACAAAGACGGTGAGCGGGAAAAAAGGAAAACCGTTGCAAAGAGAACTCTTCACCACAGAGGATGAATACTTCCTCCTGTGCCTTCACCGCCCACTTCAGTTTTCAAAAGGATACTTAACAGAAGCTCCGAAAAAACTGCAAAAGAATTATGGAAAAGTAAAGAGAATGGGTAAGAAGTCGCCCAATGACATTTTAAGGTATAAATTTATATCATTAGAGTATTTTTTGTACAAATTTTTGCATATTTCACTGTGAAATGTTGTCGAAAGCAATACTAAATTTCCTGTACAGAGGAGCTCAACGGCGAGGGTTTCGATGGCTTTTGCGGCCCAAAAATATTGTATTTTTCTTACTCTACTGAGCTTAGTGTTTGAGTAATGTTTCTCAAAAAAATTTTGTTGAAATTAACGCGTTTAGAGTAGAAAAAAGCGCTCATTAGAATTTTCGAAAAAAAAATTGAATGTAGTGCGGTCCTTCTGTGTTGTTTTACCGACAGAAGCAAGCACATTTCTCCACTAAAATAGTCTCGTAACTACTAAAAGTCTCAAACTGAGTATCTGTGATATTTCGTACATTTTTGATAAAAGAAAATGGTGTAAAGCAAAGCCAGTTGTATTTCTCATAGGCTATTGAGTACTGGTGGTGAACTGTTCTTGGAGTAGTGTATTTTTTCTCGAAGGCTACAAATTATGTTTTTTGAGAATTGTATCTTATTCACTGGTAATTTCATTGTATATTCACGGCCAAATTCGCTGTTCTTGCATAAACCAAAGCATAGAAAAGGATGATTGTATAACAAAACGAACAAAACCATCGTAAGAGATACGTACTTCGTCGGTGCTTAGAAGCGATACGCTGCAAGAACCAATCAAACACGAGAATATGGGGCGGCAAAATATGTATTTTGACCATCTTCTGATGTGAAAATTGAAATAGTTGCAACGCAAACGGATAATATAATTGAAATGAAATGTGAGGGAGACTGAAATTCAAAATGGCAAAGAAAATGCGGAACAATTTTATCCGGCGAGTTGCGACAAAAAACCAGCATAAAACCACCGTAAAACCACACATAAGACCATTAATTATGTTAAATTATTCCAAACGAAATTATATATTCTTCCATGCACTATACAGTGGCTAGATGAATGTTTCGTTAAAGATATTTTAATATAATGCGCTCCTTAGTCCTATATATTTTTTTAATATGGCAGTAAGACCATACTTGAGTAGGAGTGAAGTTTGGCTGGCCAGTGGGAATTTTCGGCTTTCTTTTAAATTTCCACTGGATTTTCACCCCAGTGCATTCATCAAGTGGTATCCTGGGCATATGGCTAAAGGTGGTATTTTACAGTTGCTATGCTGTATTTAATTCACCCACATGAATAGGTTCATTTATAGAAAATGAATTGTGATAGCAGAAAGATTGTATCTCAAAAGACTTACTCTCAAATTGGAAATGATTCGCCAATGAAAGATGTTATACATTTATTTCACCTTGTCTAAACCTAGGCAATATTACTAGTCAAGGACGAAGTGTGCGATTAAAAGTTTTGATCTTTGATACTAGTCTGGTGCAAGTTTTCCTCTATACATGTTATGACTTGCATGCCATATGGTGTACTATTCTAATTTTAGGTTTGCGTATTATGGAATCAAAAGTTGCAAAGTGTGACTGCATTCTTGAAGTACATGATGCTAGAGTATGTCACACATACTAGTTTACTCAGACTTGTATTGTGTGTGTCATAGTTTATTCACACTCGTAATGTATGGATCTTAGATTCCATATGTCGGCAGAAATGAAAAGTTTGTCAGGAACTTTGGTGGTCGACCACATGTTTTAGTCTTGAATAAAGCAGACCTGAGTGATGGACCAAGAAGGGGGGTAAGGTGGATGTGTAGGCCCCATCCTAAGGTTTATAGCATTTCCTACATCTGCCATTCTTACTTTAGAGCATTTCCAAGTCATTAGAAAAAAATGGAATTCGGCCTGTTTTCTTAAATAGCAAAGATGTAAAGCAAAAGAGTATTAGAAAGGTATAATTTGTGGACATTGATGTTAAAATCATGCAATAGACAAAATAACCCTTGCAAAATGAGCTAGTGCATCAGAAATATATTTTGATCTAATAATAATCTCAAGTGATCTTTGAAAACATATCTGCGAAGAAACAAAAATTGTACGAAAAGTATTTGCCAACTTTATGCTTTTTCTGTGTCACTCTGGTAGTGAGTTCTTTTGTGTTTTTATTAAAGATAGTTCAGCAAGTGCTTGATTCCATTCAAATAGCAGAATATGAAGGTGTTTTCAGACGGAGGGTGTGTAAAATTACAACTTTTGACGTGATATACATTACACCAGTTAGCCTCACAATGATCATATTCACATATTCTGAGTTCTGTGATGATTATTCAGCAAAATAATTTCTGTATTGGAAAAAAACCTTAAAGCATTGTGACTATACACGCACTTGTTCTTTCAGAATCCAGACCAGGCTTATCACTTGCTCGTTTGTGGTTTGCCAAACGTCGGAAAATCTTCTCTAATTAACGCATTTAGAAGAACTTATTTGAGAAAAGGTATCAATTTGATATCCAACTAACGCGGTACCACGCACTAGTAAATGACGGATCTTAATTTTCAATTTTTGCAATATGATAAGTACACATTTGCAGGGAGAGCTACAAGAGTTGGTGGCGACCCTGGAATTACCAGATCAGTGTTGCAAAAAATTCAGGCGCGTTTACTCTAGCTTGTTGCTGCATTTTTAAATGTCATGTAAATATTTTGGGCATAAGATACGGAGAATTCGATCAGCTCAATGTACAATTATTTCACTCATGCAGGTTTGTGATGAACCAAAAATGTACGCACTTGACTCACCTGGTGAGTGCACCGGATGCAAAGTACTTGATTTTCTTGTTTTTATACTGCCCACAGCTGTAGTTCAGAGTGACATAAACTATTGTGACATAATGTATTGTAATGTGACATAATGTATTGTAGGCATTACCTCTTCCCAAATTGACACTTTAGAAATTGGAATGAAATTGGCGCTTGTTGGTAAGCTGCACTTGTCTGTTTTTCGATCCGAAAGATTAGCACCAAAACGCACACTATATATTGTGTGTGTTTTGGTGTTCCTCACGGCGAAGCAAGTTCGTTTCCAGGGCACGAGATTGATAGGTGCTCTTCGTCGTTCCTTTTCCAGGTTGTTTTCCAGATCACATGATCGGACACCATATTATTGCAGATTATCTCCTGTACACGCTGAATAAACACAATCAATTTAGGTATCCGATATTCCTTTTTTGGTAACAAGTAACTAGGTCAGGGATATTAGAATTATAATTCGTCAAGGAAAGCAGAGCAACTAGTAGCATCACATTCGTGTAATTTCGCCTATTTTATAGTTATGTAGATGTTTATGATCTTCCCGATCCTTGCGACGACATTGATATAGTTCTACGTTACATCGCGTGTAAAATGAAGTATGCGGCTGGTGGTACGTTCTCGTAAAAACTTTGTGTTTAAGCATGCATTTTAACTAGTGTTGGCACTTACTGTACTGGCATCATTTTACTTAAGGGCTAGGTACAGCCTTTAAGCACTCTCACCTACAAAACCCGTTTTTGTTTCAAAATTGTTGACTTAAAAAACGCTTTAGGTGGATATCCAGACTATCATGCTGCCGCAGTGAACTTCATCTCAATGTACAGAAAAGGAAAATTAGGAACGTTTTATTTGGATTGCTGATGATAGCGCATTCAATACCGCCTTGGTCCAATGCTGCAGGGCCGTGAATCTTTACGTTGGAGCCAGAGGAAGGCCTTGCCTTTCTCAACGGTATTGCAAAAAGTCTGTTCTGGAGACTCTTTTGTGAGAAAGTGCATCGTCACCAATTCATACGCTAGATGTTGCCCCGTGTCGCACCTGCATCTGAAGTGGCGTTCCTCGTTCAGACAAAGATGCTAGCAATGTCCAATACTTAAATCCCTGTGGTAGAAGATTCTGGATATCCTTGCAATGAGAAATTCTGAGGGCTAAAACGAATTCTAATAATTTATTGAATAATTCTAATAAAGTTGGCCCGCGCTAGCAGATCCGACTAATTTTCTAGTTACAAGTCGAGAGTCCATTATCTCTTCCCACTCATTAATTACTACTACATTTTCTACATCACTGATTAATTCTAGCAAGCTGTCACCACCCATGATCATATTGAAAGGTATACATTACAACTGTTTTTAATAGCTATGAACAATGATGATCTAGCAAATCTAACAGCAGTTCTCATTGCAAACATACATTATTTCCACACAGTACACACAATCCTTGATCTGATTTTTATCATCGATTCTGACAATCCAAACTTTACACCATACACTATTCGTTCTTGCACTATTCAGATTCATTCAAATACTGACTCTTCTGATTTGTGAACTTGAACTCTTTGGGCAAAGGCAAAGACGATTCTTGTAATAAGCTGATCGACATGACACTCGATTTCTTCAAACATTTTCTGGTCTTTACTCAGGAATAGTTTCTTTATGAACTTCGACTGAGAGCCTCGTTCAGATGTGTGATGTAGGATCTTCTGCAAAGTCTCCTTCAAATCGCTGTAGAATTCTGCCTGACGAACAAATCTCGAGTCTGCACCGTTCAATACTTTGCTGAGACGTTTTGTAATCGTAGCAAACTTCTCTACGTACACTTTGTTGTGCTTGGCTTTCGCAATGGTGAAATTAATTTCATCTATTATATCTAGTGGGCCAGCCGTGCCGGTCGTCAGGTCGTTCACGTGTGACTTTGCCTTGCCTGCTTTTGAGAATCTGGCCATCTTTAAAGCGGTTGATTTCATTAAATAAAGCTCGTTTCTCATTCTATTAATACTATCCAATTTATAAATGTTCTAAAGTCAGTTCAAACACGACTAAAACAAAAATTGTTCATTTACACTTCGCTTCTTTAACTTCCCTCGTCAAATACGACTCGTCTTAGTCGGTTTCCAGCTGCACAAAAGCCGTCGAAATCGTAGCCATAAACGTCTACCACCGATAAACCATTAAAAGCGTTGATCATAATAAGTATGAGAGCAGTTTGAGAGTTAAAACAGCAAGCTTAAAAACAGAATTGGGCAAAGACGTCCTTCTTCCCCGAATGTTCGGCAGAAAGAACGCAGTTGCATCAAGTGACCACACGTCACTATCATATACACTGATCATATGTCATTAGGCTTGTTGCTGCGTCTCGCTCCAGGTCAACAACCTGTGAAAAACCTGAAAAGCTAGAAACCGCACGCTTATTTGCATCGAATTTGCATAGGCAGTGCATAATTTCTATCTTTCCTGATGACGGCACAGCCACTTCATCGATTTAAAATAAGCTTTTCGAATCTAGTCAGTGATCTCGTTGTAGAATTTTTCTTTTATTTTCTGACCAAGTCGTTATATTTCAATGCGCCGTTCTGATCTCTTAAATAATCTGCATGACTAATTCAGCATATTCGTTTCGTTCACAGTTTCACACGTATCCTTTCACCTTTTCATTTTGTGCCTTCCTAGTTTTTCAAAATAAAAGTACAACCTGTCACTCAGGTTGTTTTCCAAGCATGTACGTATCATCTTCTGTACTACGATCCGCTCTACAGTTTCATATTCGCACTTTCAGATTCACATTCGAATCTGAATCTGACAGTGCGAATATGAAACTGTAGAGCGGATCGTTTCTGTACTCTGACGACTATGCAACTAATGCAACGTTCTTGAAACAAGAAAAATATTGTCGCAGTGTAGTCTATAGTATAGTTTTGATAATAACCTTTTAAATTACAACTCATTAACGAGTTTCCAAAACTAAATGTTTAAACAGATTTCACACGCTGCCGACAGTATACCAGGGACCCAGTGAGTCGAAAGACAAAGAACATTTCAAACATTATTTAGACGTAACTTAGAAAACAATGCAACAGGTGCCAACTATCCGGTATTGGTATCAGTGTCCAGTAGCTAAGGAAAACGTTGAACTTGCCGGAAATCAAGTCTAGAGCCATGTCTATCATGCATGCCTATTCGATGAGGCTGCCAAAAGTCTCCTTTGAGAAGTCAAAACTGAACTTGTCAATAGGGCGTGCAGGCAACATTGTTTGATGTGCCATTAACAACTGGTGAAACTATAACTTGGGTTTTATTAGAAAGATGTTTTATCATCGTACTGGCGTTAAGCCATGCACAACGGTAGAAAATGAGGCCCATGTATAATGGTGATATGAGTCGTGCAACAACCGTGATAAAATGCCCGATTTTCGAATTATTTTTCAATTTATATTTTCCCAGTAATAGTTCTACATGACCATAAAAAGTGTGGTCATATAGAAAAATAACCCTAACTGTATCATAACTTAGAGTAAACCAATAACATTGGCGAAACAGTGAAACGTTCAAACTCGATTATAAAAACAATCGTCATAAAACTGCGCTAACATTGCCATTGCTCAAATTACTCCGTACACACTTGAAATGCACAATTGGCTAGTGTGTGCGTGATGCCAACCACTGCATCAGCTCCATACATGCATTCATATTGATCGCATCAATATGACGTCATTTAGGTGACTTAGTTAACAACTTGACCACAACGTTAGGCGACTTACTCTGACGGAAGCGTTCGGACTTGTAGTTTTGCAATGTTAGCATATATCTTGAGTGCTGGTCCCAGTTTAAATTGCAATGAAGTCACGAGGTCAGTACGTGACATAAGCATCAATGAAGGACCATCAATTTCCTAAAAATAAGAGTTTACTAGTACTCAGCAATTCTATGGATTTTTGATACACTTTACACTAACCTTTGTCACAAAAAAGGATGAACAATTACATAAAAGAAGACGAGTGAAAATCAACCGTGCAAAATAGCTTGAACTTAGGTCAGACTGCTCCTGATTGAATAATTATACAAAAAGACACCATGAGATTAGTTGCTAGAAAATATCTAAGGATTTCCCACCTGTTCTTCAAACACAGAAGCCTCTCTTGGAAAACCGAGAGACCTAATATATTCAACAACATCCGATTTGTTCCAGTCAAACGCGCTCTTTGGTCTGCCAGGAACTGGCAGGGGTTTGGGTTGCTCTAACACAGTTTCTGTTTTAACGTCTTCCCCTGAAAACATACAATAGCAAAATTCACCAATGCTATGCAAGGTTTGATTGCTACAGAGCAAATGTCTGCATGTGGTCAGCATCTTCATCTGAACTAAAAGCTCCTTAACATCAACAAAGTTGACTAACCTGATGCAGTACTAGAGACAATGTTTGACTGTTCCACATCACTTTTAATAGGGGAGCTTTTCGTTGAAGTGTCTCGAGGAGTTTCTTCCATCTCAGTCTCATTCATAGTTTCAGCAGGAAGAGCTTCTTCTTCACAGAGCATGTCTTCAAAAACATCTGGACCAGATTCTGATGAAATGTAAAAGCAGACAGCTATTTAATACTTTGATACTCTTCTGCTTTGAACTATACTTTCAAATATTTCAGATCATAAAAAAACTCAAAGGCTAAAATTTTTGGTGGGCTAATGAGCAGAATAAAACATGAAACAACAGTATTGTACTACTTGGATAACCTGTGTTAAAAAGTTCTATCGTAGGTTCCTCAGGTAATATTTCTTCACCACTCAAAGGTACAGCATCAATTGAAGTTTCTTCCTCTTTAGAAGGGGAACATATTTTTGCAGGAATGAAGGTTGAAGGCGCTTGAATACTGGCCATCACTTCTTCATGGGATAATGTACTTACACAGTTAAAGCAAGCCCATTTGCCTAAAGAGTGGGTGAAGAAAATATTAAAACTTAAACAGATGGTATGGTACTAATAGATTTCAACTGTATGCAGGGTAAAATGCTGTGCGCACTATTTGTCTAGGAAACAGTTAAGTAGTGTATGCCCATCGACTAATTAATATGTTAATCAACAGATATCTTAATCATCAACTAATTAATAAGATTAATATCTTTCATGGAGATTCAATAGGCAGGGACAATAAATCACATAAATATACCAAAGTTTTCAGTTATTATATACTGAATATTATACCTGTAGGCATAGACTGTAATTTTGGAGTATGACATTGCATGTGATAGCCTTTGTCACAAGCATCGCAAAAGAGAAGACTGCTCTAGAAAGACAGCCAGAAAATACTAATAGAGTGAATATGTAAGATAGACAATATTGAGGATAACTGAGTTTGATACATACAACTTTGAATTTAGTATGGTCACTTACTGGGTCACCAGAGTCCTGACACATAACACATGCTTTACAATCAATACATTGCCATGATCCACCATCAGCCCTGATCCTGGCTGTCAATTCCACTGAATAATCCATGCACGATGGATGAGCTATACGTTGAAAAAAAATGGATGCAATATGCTTCAGAGTGGAAACATGTTCAAGGTGCATCTATTACTAACCCATCAAGTGCCAATGCACCTAAGCCCAGATGATACTACTTACCTCAGTGAGACTCTTGCCACTTGATGAAGCAGCAAAATTTTACTATTATCCTGCAATAAAATATCAATTTTACACTGAAAAACGATACCTCTGTTCCCACAATCTCTGCATATCAACAAATCTTCAGGCTCGCCTTTCCTATTGCTGTCAGCAGTTTGCAAGCAGAAGTCACAAACCAAGCTTCTGTCAAGAATTTTCCTTTCAGGACTCTTTGAAAAGTAACATTACAATAATCAACACAAATATTTTCAGTAGATCATAGTAAACGTACAGTTGTGTTGCGCTAGATGAAGACACATTGTACCATCTTCTGCAATTATACAGCTTGTAGTAACTTTTTTCGATTGTCTGAATTTGTGATTTTCATCTGATGAGAATCAATGTCATATCAATAGTACCGTACCATTGATTACATAACAATCTGATGATGAACTATTACCTCAGCAGATTCCAGCAATCGATACTTTCCCTCCGCAGCCTGCCATATTTTTCCTAGTTCTAAATCTTCTTTGAGAGCTCCTTTAATCTTTCCCTTTAAATTGTGATAATAGGGATGACTAGAGGTGACCCACTGCTCAATCTCCAGCCACCCGACACCTTGACCAGCATCTAGCTCTTTCAGAGCTTCATGAATCCATCTTCCTACTCTAGATGAGCGTCCTGGAGTATGACTGAGACTCTTGCCACTCACATTACGATAAGATATCACTCCTTTGAAAGCTCTTCGACTGACGACACCTTCTTGAACCATCAGTTCTAAATCTCGTACAGTATCAGCATGGCTGACCCCGTGACATTTGAACATAATCCGACATATACGATCCAAGTCTGAAAACGCTGATCTTCGAATTCTTACCAAGTTTATACATTCATGAATCCAACTTGCATGTTTTGGACGATCCTCAGCCATTACTCGTGTACCTATAAACGGTTTTCTACAGCAGATGATGCGGAAAAGAACCCTCCAACTATCCTAAATTTTTGAGATCAAGATTCAAGAAAGTTCAAGTTCAACCCAACCAGCTGCTGTCATGCGCCGTCGACCGCGTCTGCCAATAATGACTTCCATCTACTTTATGTTAGAAAGCCCTGAAGGGTGTTACATCCACGAGCATGCAAATTTCTTCTTCGCGCGATTTATTCAAATCAAAATTCCTTTAAAGAGTTTCGCAGTTTTCGCAGCAGAATACAAACTGTTGCTTTAAAAAGTAGTAGAATCTTGTTCTGCTGGAACACAAACTAATGATTAGAGGAAGAAACTAGACTAGGGACGAACCGACGGAAAGTGCAAACTGTTATTTCTGACAACGAGGTACCGAGTCAGAGACATATTTTGCTCGTGCCAGATCGGCTAGAATCATGACGCTAGCTAACATGCGCAGTTGACCACGACTTTATTCTAAAAACGCACCAAAGAATATGATTTACGTGCACGCATGAAGCACTCACTGCGTCTTTTCTAAGCAAAACGAGAGTGCTAATATTTCCAACCGTTCTTCTAGCCAGTTAAAATATCCAAGGATATTTTCTGTCATATTCATCGCTTGCGTAAGAAGCTTCAGATTGTGTCTTAATGTTGTTCAAAGATGTTTTCAGGAAAGAGCTGCAAAAACAGATAAAAAAATTAATCAATCTTGGAATAAAAAGGGGGGGGGTTCTGAAATATAAAACACAACGCTATACTAGTAAAGAGCTTTATAACATATGGGCAGTTTCTTGTGAAGAACTATTGAACTATATATAGTCACAGTCACGCATGACTATATATGACTATATATGACTATATATATATTGAACTATATATAGTTCAATGTGAAGAACAAGCAAACAGCGATAGTTATGTAGGTACAGATATTACTACTGTACTGGAGAATAAGACACAAAATCGTGTTCCGACAATTAGGAAACTACTTAACAGGATGCGAATAAAAAGTTTACCTTCCTTAGTTACTGCCACAGTCGTTCCTTTGTTTGAAGAAATAGAAATCACTCGTAACTTCTCCTGAAATTTCACCAAAGTTGGCTCACTTGTATTTTCTTCGCTTCCAATCCCCAGTCTACCACGTGCACCTTTTCCCCACGTATAAATTTCATTATCTGAAATAGTGTTGGGAGACTACGTCAAAATTCAAAACTCTTAAATGAATTATACGACGAGTGAGGCTCAAATCTGTTTACATGTGGGATAATTGTTTTTGAACATCAGTGACTGCTCGTAGCTTCTTCTCCATGAAGCAACAACTCGCTGATGTTTTCCACAAACCTTGGGAGGCAAAGAAACGTGCCTGGATACCTGCGGTAACAGCCACTGTGAATGCATCTCCACAGGCAATGTGACTGATAATCTTTTCTTCAGGAAATTTGACCAGATGAGGATGAGGATCTGAAACACTCTTTGGAAAACCGAGTTGACCAAATGAATTTGAACCGCATGTGTAACATTCCCCTTTTTCTAAATTGTGAAAGTAAATCATTTTGCTACAAAAGGTATACGTAGAGAAGTTTTAAAAAATTTGCCAATTTTCCAGACTACGTACGCTACAACTCCAGATATACATAAATGTAGCGAAAAAGTTTATCTGGTTTTGACCTGTTAAAAACGCGGAATGGGCGCCGCCAAAAGCGACTTCTTTAATGCACAGATCCGCGAGAGGTCGAATTTTCACAGCCACCAAATGGTCCACTTCATCCACCACTGTACCATCTTCTCCATTCAAAGCAAGTTTATTAAACCTTCAAAAAAATAACGAATTAGTCTTTATCCGCAACTAATGTCTAATGAACAACTTAGTTTCTCGTAATCTTTCCACGGACTTACCGATTTCCACCACATGCTAATATTTTATTTTGCTGAGTCAAAACAATTGAACAGTCCGTCCCACAAAAACACGAGAGAGCCTCCGTGTTCTCTGGTAAATTGACTGGTTTGGGCTTATCACACATTTCATTGCTACTCTGACCAAGACGACCTATATGAAAAAACCCCAGTAGGATAAACTGCTAAAGTTTTTTTTATCTCGGGCAATTCAAGATCAATAATCAGTAATTCTGTTTATAACAGTTCCTTATTTTGTCGTTGATATAGGATAACACAGAGAGTTACGACAATAATGCATCCATCACTCCATCTGTCTTTTAGACTAGCGTTAGCAGTCCATAGCAGATCTATATTGCTATACCTGTATCCCCCTTTCCCCAGGAGAACACTGAATGATCTGCTAAAAAATGAAACCAAAGACAATCACACAATAGTTCATATTGAAATCCAGAACAGAGGCACCAGGTAATATTCCTTCGCTACGAGAACTTTGTTTCAAGCGTTCTTCCTTTATAAACGCAGGGATGAGAAGAGAATGCAGTTTTCAGTTCCAGCAGAAAGGATTACGTCAGAGTATTCTAAACTCACACGATACATTAATGAGATACCTGTGACAGCCATAACATGCATTGCCCCGCAAGCAACTTTGACCACTTGATTTCCAATGAGCTTTTCAACAATTTTAGGCTGAGAAAAAAGAAATAGATTAGCATACTTTGAAGAATGCGAACTGACCAGTCAGTTGAACGGGCTAATGGTGAATTTATCACAACCGCAGAGTAGTACCTTTTTCACATCCAATAAATTTCCATGTCCAAGACAACCATTCGCACCATTGCCAAAAGTCATCAATATTCCCGCGTCTAAAATAGTAAGCAAACGCAGTCACATTTTCCTAGTTTTTAAATCCAAAAACATCATATGAGTACAGTGGAACCCCTCGGCACCTCTCCTACGCAGACACTTTGTAATGAAACTGTGGCGAACTAACCAGTGAGACAAGCGGTGAACATATCTCCACAACTAACTTGTGCAATGGACACAACAACATTGTCATCTATAAACTTGGGTATACTATCGTCCTCCACAGCACCAGGAACTTCGTTACCACATAACGATGTCTGAAGAAAGAAATTTACGCTCTTCAAAGATGCATGCATAAAGTTTTGATATTTTATCTAACGTGCTGTTTTAAACTTTTGATTTAAGAAGAGTTTCGATTATTATTCACTTAAAATGAAATACAAAAGTTCTTAAACTTACGTCCCAAATTATAAGGCGACCTTTGGACGTCACTCCAGTCTTGCTGGTTCGACCAATCGCAACTTGAGTTACTTCAACGTCAGCCTTGCCCGGGAGGGGTAGAGAAGTGGGGTTTAGCACACCACCACCCCAGCGGTAAACTACAGCAGGTAATTCATGCTTGCGTTCATATCCTTCACCCTCTGGATCAAGGTAAAATATATACAGATGTGACACTGTTGTGACTGGTCGGTTAAAAGTTCTGTTCTATCTTTTTGGTTATATTTGTGCAAATTTCTGCACAAAAGTTGTTCATTGGAGATATGGTTTCGAGAGTTCGTTCGATCGAGACTATTTTCGACAGGAATGTAGTCACTAGGCGCAACTTTGAGAATATAAAATACTGACCAAGATACGAAGATACGGAAGTCAACGAAGCTGGGCCGAGTCTAGGAGGTCCAGGGATTATTGAAGCGACTCCTGCACATAGAATTGGCACTCTGGAAAATATTTCACGAGTATAGCTGTTCAATGCTTGTAGACAACACTTTTCAGCGCAGACCACAGGCAACAATCAACCGCGATCAATCTAGATTGCAATTCAAAGCTTGCTTGCGCTCGCAGCATTTCTGCCAACCTTCTAACGGTACCATGTTAGTGACAACCTGTACAACGATTGGAGGTTTATTCACGCTCTACTCCCATACCATTCAGTTTCGGTATTCGCCGCAACTAGGCCTATGTCTATTAGAACTACGTTTTGCTAACGAAAATGGTTTCTTCAATCTTCACTTCTACCTTAATCCCTTTGGTCTACCAATGTTTATTGGCAAGTCCATGACTGTATTAACGAGCACAGAACTGGCTAGAACTTCCTTTATTGTTGGACGTTGTTCAGGATCACGACTTAATAAACTTGTCACCAGTTCTTTGACATTGTCGCTATATGTACCCTCAATTGGAGGCACAGCGCCGGTCAAAATCTTTCTCACTAATGCTGGTAAATTCTGAAAAAATATGCTTTCTAAGTTTCTGTGAATTATAGTCATAATCAGAGTATATATCACCATGGCAAGCAAGAAATTCACAGGCCATGTCAGTGAGACTGGAGCACGCGATCTCTGCTCGCTGCCAGTCCAATCCTGTACCACTAAACCATGACGCAAGCAGGTCTAACTTTAATCTTTTCTATATATCTTAGGCTACGGTCGTTACAAACGAATAAAATACATACTAAAGCTTCAAATGCTCTCTTCAGCGTTATCATTTCGTAAAGAATACAACCTAATGCCCATATGTCACTCTTTTCGTTGTATCTGAATGCAGAGTTAAAAGACTGAGACTAACTAAGACTAGAATTGAATGAACAGGAAAAAACATACAATGTCAGTTACGCCACGTTTCATTAAAAGGATACGGTTGATTTTCACAAAGTTCAGGAGATATATAAGATGGAGTACCGATAATCTGAATAATTACGCAAAAGACTGTTAGAATTTTCTACAACGAAATTGTCTGTGTAGACAAATTTCATACAAAACGTTTGAAATTTTTGGTGTTTTTTACGATTATCTTGCGGAAACCTGCACATTTGTATTGTACATGTTTCGGCAGATGTACCGCTCTCTAGGGAAGCGATACCTACGTGGCGTTCACGAATGTGCAGCACATGATATACTCACTGAAACAGCCTTGCTTTTGGTGTTCAGTAATTTGGATATCCCAAAATCGCCTACTTTAACCACATCTCGCGTTCTATTGAGGAAAATGTTTGACGTCTTCATGTCTCTGTGAAGGATGCGTTGTGAGTGAATGAAGCTGAGCGCTAACGCAATCTGGGAGAATAGTTGTATGATTTTCTAGAATGAAGAGATATAAGAACAATCCATTGCTACATTTCATACTGGAACTCTGATTGTACTTCCCAAACAAACCATCACCTTTTCGCTGATTGTCCTTCCTTTCGCTTTCCGTCTCTGAATGAAGTCTAGCAGTGTGCCTCCTGTATTTACATAATGAACAAAATAACAACTAACAACTAAAATGACCATAGTAAGAAATGAATTTCTCTCTATAAACAGCTGCAGATATGAATCATACCTTCTGCGTATTCCATAATGATACAAAGAGCAGTTCCATGGAAGAAACTGTCATACTGCGCAATGACGTTTGCATGTTGTAATATTTTTAAAATTACAACTTCCTTCATTGCTGATTCCCTCTCAGCAGCATTCATGTCTTCCAAAGGAATTTGTTTCATTATCAGCTCAGTGTTATCTGCTCGACGATGACACAAGTACACAGTTCTAACCAAATACCAAGGTGATTTTGTTTCAATGGTCAAGATATGGTTCTATGTTGATCCACTGAGACATAAATGTAACTCATAATGAAACGTATGAAATTATCTAAAGCAGACATGAACAACCCTCCCTCCAGGGTGACCTCACTGAATGCATAAATCCACCTCAACGTGGTTGAGTTATCAGCAGAGCACAATGTTAGGCAGCACTAAATACAGCTACAAAGTCAAAAATTTCCTCAACCAAGTTTGGTGTTCCTGATGATTCATATGTACTATAAACATGTTCAGAGAAGAGCTAGTAAATTTTGGGTAGCTTCGGAGGACAAGGAATCTCTGCCTAGCTGATGTATAAATATGGCCATGGCACCTGAGAAAGGAATTTCTGGCTCCAGAGAAAGGGATTTTTGACATGCAGTTTGGTATCCAGATGGATCAGCTACGCAAATACGCAACCCAGAATCACATGTCCCGTGCAACCTGGCAACCATGTTCTAAACTGCGCTTAGATGATATCGATTATTTTACATTTGCTTACAAAGAGAAGCGTGAACGCAAAAAGTTAAGTCGCTTCTTATTTTGTCGCTATTGCATGAGAAAATAGTGTCTCACTGCGTGTGAGCGTGAGAAATATGTCATACGCGTGTCTCACGCAAAATGCGCGACGCTTGTAAGGCTGATATTGTGATGCAAATTATTCTGGCAATGAACTTGCAAATTTATTGAATTTATCTCACCCAAATGCGCCTTGTCCGACAACATGTAACTTGTCATAATCCTTCATTCGATCATCATCTTGTTTGTTCGACATTTTAATTATACCAAAATATCACTACTTTTCCGTCAGTTTTATTGCTACAGAGACATCAAAACCAACTATTTTCAAAACGATTGTTAGTACCGGGCTCGTAGACCACATTGAACAATAGCATCACCATTGACCATGAGCGTCACCAGTATTGATGGGTCCAATGCAGTGGTCCAATGGCATCATCCGACATTCGACACCTCAAAATTTCGAAGTCCTTAAAAATTTTTTTTGCAAGATAAAATTTTGGAAAGTGGAAACTGCAGTTGCCAAAACTTATTAATATATTCAAAAGCGAAATTCCAAAACAAATCTTGCCGAAGTCTGTTGTCTTGGACAGCAAGTCGCTGAATCTTTTCTCATCATAAGAATTACATTTTTTCGATGCTTGGTTGAAAAAGAAAGTTCTAGTTTAGGTTGTTGAAAGAGAAGAAAATGGCGATAAACCACGCTATACGGGTACTTGAGCTACAGACTGGAGTGGATTTGGAGAGGCAGTTGTTCCGTTTGCAGAAAGGTACACCTTCAAAAACAGTCTCTGCAAAATTGCTTTATTGCCGATATTTTTGCTTTTACTAGTGCAATAGCATCACAAATAAAAGTTTTAATAGTTCTACCGTAGCAGCATGCTGCAATTCATGTGCATGCCATCTTGCCACAGTCTTTGCAGCTGTATTTCGTGTGTGAAGTCACGTCAACTACGGAACAAAATAGAACAATCCTGCGCCAAGAAAAATGTGTAGCAAAGTCTTCGACTTGAAAAATATTTTTCTGCAACAATACTGAGATCGATTTCTTTTTGCAAGTCAATCACATTGAATTTATTTCTTGCATGCTTCCCATTGAAAGAACAAATTCCCTCATTGAAAAAGGGGCATCATAGTATCCTGGCCAGTGCAACGTTATTCACGTTGGAACCTTTATTTCCTGGTCATGAATTCACATCAGCAGTATATGGTGCACAAAGCAAGATTTTTCCAATTTACTATACAATCCATAGCTATGTGATGTAATGTTTTTCTAAATATCTGGGGCCGGTTGTTCGAAAGGTGGATAGCGCTATCCACTGGATAGTGATTTTTTGTAGCCCTCGTAATATTTCCCATTGATCGTTGTAACATGAAATGACGACTTGTATCGGTAGATTAAAGTCTCTAATATTTATATCGCTGACCAAAATGGACGTTTTGATATTTTTTGTCCAATTTTATGAACGTTGAAAAATTCACTATCCGTTGGATAGCGCTATCCAACTTTTGAACAACCGGCCCCTGCAAAAGATGTACTTATAATGTGCCATGTGTGATTCGACACTCTCCAGGTGTAAAACTGAGATTTACACTCAGTCCTTTACTGCAACCTTATCATGGAAAATTGTTCTGCACTCATCCTGACAAAGGGAAGAAATTTAGACGAGGCAAATATCAGGAATTGAATTGGAAGACATCTTCAAAGTGCAAGTGTGACGATGGTGATCGTTTTGCTGAGATTGAAACACACATCTCTGGGTCTTTTCATTTTTATTTTCAATATTCTGATGATAATGGAAAGTAAGTCCTGGTGTAAAATTATTTTTCAATCAGCCATGGATGATATATTGTGTAACATATATTTCCTGCTTGTTGTGTTTTTAGAAAGAGCAAACGAGTGTCTGGATACTTTGTTGTAGACCCAACACTGAGCTTGTCCGATGAAGAACACTTGCCTCTGGATTGCATTGCTTTGCAAACTTACCTTGCTAAGTGCTTAGGTCCACTGTCTGAATGGGAAGCAAGACTCCGTGTTGCTTATAGAGCTGGCTACAATATGATACATCTGACTCCTGTGCAGGAACTGGGTGGTTCTAACTCATCCTACTCATTGCATGATCAACTTAAGCTAAACAGCTCTTTCAATGAGCCTAATACCAAGTATGATTTTGACCATTTGAAAAAGAAAATTGAGAAACTTCATAAACATTGGAAAATGTTCTTCATATGTGATATAGTTCTAAACCATACTGCTAATTGTACTCCCTGGCTTAGGGATCATCCAGAATCTGCATACAATCTTTCTAATTCCCCTCACTTACGGCCAGCGTATGTCGTTGATGACGCAATATGGAAGTTTTCTAGTGATATTGCACGTGGTGTGTATGATTCACAAGGTCTTCCAGTGTATATTACTCAAGAAGAAGAGTTGGGGAACTTGCATAGAATCCTTGGGTAAGAAGATGTTTTTCTAACAATTTACTGTACACAGATAATTTTCCCGTTCAAAAAAACTATGTGTACACTGAAGTTTACGATAATGCTGAGCAACAAATTTTATTTGATGCATTTGGTACAGTACTGGTAACCAGCTTGGAGCAGGAGAAACGCTAGAGCAACGTTACTATAAAACGAACACTGCCACATGTTGAGACATAGATACAGCAGCTAAAGCCTGGTTTTCATGTATTTTGCCGATAATAATTCATCGGTACCGTTCTCCGATCCACTTTCGGTGACCAAAAAATATTTTATTCATCGACGGTGAATCAGTAAGACATTACTAGTGAATTACGATTGCTACATAACTGTCTCCGTTACTTTAGTGAGCAGATTTTACCCGCGCTAAACTTGTGGGAATTTTATGGAGTTGATGTGAGCAAAGTGGTGGAAGATTTCAAAATTGCATTAGCGCAAAAAGCAAATGCTGTGAAGAATTCTCAAAGTGATCTCCGTGTTGTTTCCCCCGAAATCATGTTAGTACAAGATCCTGAATATAGACGTTTTGGTAGCAACATTGATGTCAAAAAAGCTGTTCTCTGGTATTTATCTACAAGGTAATCACTGTGAAGATTTTGCGGCTAAGAATATCAGTGGATCAGATAATCAAAGTCGTCATTCTACTTATTGAATATTTTATGCCTATCATAATCTGTCGCAAGTGCCTCGGGTAGTGACTGTATACCGTATACTTAACAGTTTACGTTGCTTGCTTACTCTAGAGACAGTTCGTTAAGTGAGGCCGAATGGATCAATCATTGTTGTTCATCGCTTCGTGTTATTCTAGAAAGTCTAAACAACAAGATAATTCATGAAGATATTCCCGTTCATATCAAAATTATAACTCATAATATTGTCTCAACTGTGCGCTACGAGCGCCTTGATGTCAAAGGACCGCACCTTGGATATTTCACGAAAGAACATCCGCTGGTAAATCGGTAGGTACTCCGGAGGATCAAAACCCTCCATAGAGTTAGTTTTGAAAAACTGCGCAAATTCAGTCTTTATTGCCACCCATCAATACCCAAGGCAACGCCCCCATTCTCCATACTATACAATATTCCTTCTAACGCCGTACATTTTGTCTTAGGCAGCCAGCCCTATGCATCGTGATACTGTATAGATTAATTAAAACTGTTTGGCAGGGTCTCTTGTTGCTCTATTAATAACCCAGTGAAATGCAAAGTGTTTTGGATGATCTATTGTAGTTATTTTATTGACCTGAGCGATGATGACGACGAAGATTTCGAAGAGTCATTAATGTACACGAATCGCAGCAAGTACATTGTTGCTCATCCTGGCTGGATCATGGGAGGCAGTGCTCTTGACGATTTTGCTGCACCACAATCCTTTGCGTACTTGAGAAGAGAAGTGATTGTGTGGGGTGACAGTGTGAAGTTGAGATATGGTCAGAGACCTGAAGATGCGCCTTTCCTGTGGGCTCATATGTTGGAATATGTCAAGCTTACTGCGAGGTGATGTAACGTAAAGGAGCCTGTTGTTTGACTAGGTGCTAACTAGGTCGCGCTCGTCGCAAGATAGCAAAGAATTGGCAAAGAAAAGATAGCAGCATGCGTTTCCATTGCCATCGTGTTATGCTGGATTCTGTGGTGCTTGCTTCTCTTCCTTACTCTGATGACATTCATGCTAACTACTGCACTTTTTATTCTTCAGTATCTTTCATGGTATTCGTTTGGATAACTGTCACAGCACGCCAATTCATGTTGCCGAGGTATAAGTGCATAACAACCGAATGTAATCATCCATCTGCATCGATGACGTTATTTTCATTGTCTGTCATCGTCTCTCTATATTGCAGTATCTCATTGATGCGGCTCGTCAAGTTCGCCCTGATCTCTATGTCATTGCTGAACTGTTCACTGAATCAGAGTACACTGACAATGTATTTGTAAATCGACTTGGCTTGACGTCGCTCATTCGTGGTAATCTCTACCTGTAGTAATGTTACATATAGCTACGATAATTAATAATTTGGAATAACTTGCATAAAACTATTGCGTTATATGTTAGTATATAATACGCTTAGCAAATGCCGTGTGATAGAGAGCAGTGCTCAGAAGAACATCCTCAAACGAAATTACTATTTCTTTCAGAGGCAATGTCAGCTCACGACTCGCACGAACAAGGCCGTCTCGTGTATCGTTACGGTGGTGAACCTGTTGGTGCATTCTTCCATCTATCAGGGAAGCCCATGGTGAACGGTATTGCGCATGCGTTGTACATGGACGTAACTCACGATAATCCGAACCCCACTGAGGTTGGTATAGCTGCGATCGTGAAGCACTTTCGAGTTTTTGGCGTGTTTCTTGGTGGGTTCTAACAAATGTGTCCAAGTGTATTGTACACTCACGCGAGGCACAATTTCTCTAACTTTTGTTTCTACAAGATGCTTAACGCAAAGTTAGCCAGTCTCTTTCTCTGCAGGTCCGCTCGGTTTTCGACTGTTTTCCAACGGCAGCTTTGGTGAACATGGCGTGTTGTGCGACTGGAAGCAACCGGGGGAATGATGAGTTTGTACCACATCACGTAAGGACAGAATACTAGTTGCTGCAGTCCTAAGTGTGTGAAGCTTACTGAAACGCCCTTTTAGCACTCTTTAATAATTTGTTGAAAGAATACAGATATACGTTGCTCGATTCTGTTTTTTCAGATAAATGTTGTTACAGATGACAGGAAATACCAGTCTTTGAAAGAAAACGATAAACCTGCCTCAGCTGACAACTCTGTTTCTTATTTACCTCTGGACTCGGGTATGATATTTGCAAGACGGACGTTGAATGAACTTCATCGCCTATTAGCGAAAGAGCAATACAATCAGGTATTACAACATACTTCAGAAATATTACTGAAGTAGGTTACAACCTTGCGTTTCGCGCACGAGTTTTTTCCCGACCTCTAGTCTTTCCCAAGTGAGCCTAAATGTGGACGACATGTTTATACAATCCATACACTTTTCAACCACATCACTTTTAGTATGTTACTTTGTAGGTTTACGTTGATCAGATGAGTGCAGATATAGTTGCTGTGACGCGTCATTCTCCAGAGAATCACGAGAGTGTTGTTCTTGTTGCTCACACTGCGTTCTCGCAACCTGCAGAGGACAAGGTTCCCACCACAGATAACAAACAGATACAGACGTTTGGAATAAAACCATTGGTTGTTGAAGGTAGATTGTCCTTAATATTGTTGATTTTCTAATGACTAGAATTGTTCCTTCAGGCTGTAGACTGAATTTTATCCTGTCTTTTACTTGGTATTCCTAGGAATTATCGATGAAGTGCTGTTTGAAGGTCGTACTCTCAGAAAAGTTGATGCTGAAGAATATATTAAAAACCCAGATTTTATCAATGGACTTGAGACCCATGTCGTGGAGATCCGTGAATATTTGCCAGTTGAGCAGTCGCAGGTAACATTACTACTACTGCGTCTATAAACGCATAGGATCGTTGGTGATGAGTTTTCTCTTTAGTCCGTACCTTTTGTTAACATTAAACTATTTCCAACACTGACCAGATGTAGGTTATATATCTCTCATAGTTTTCCTTATTATTAGTCACCTTATACGAGGTTTGTATCCAAAAATGATCTTATACGTAGAAGTTTTTTGTTGTTTTAGTTTGTACGAGTGGAAAGTCAGGAAGGGAGGAGAGAGGTGTATTTTGAGTCTTTTCCTCCTGGAAGTGTTATTGCTTTCAAGATTTCCTTATTTCCACGTGTGAGAGAAGCTGTAAAGTCCGTGAGGTAGTATTTCATCATAACTTGTGAACCCCTACTCTATTTAATTTTCCAGTCGTTCGTATTCCTGTCATGAGGAACGACCCGAGACACGTCCGACGTGTAGCCGAAGTCAGAGCGTAATTGTACTATAATATACCAGAGAACTGGTAGCGAATTCTTCGCTGGTCGTGGACTCGTGGCGAGGGCATTTCAGCCGGATCAAGGATTATCATTTCCCTCATTGCAGCATGTGTAAATCGAATACTTCTCCTTTTTCATATAGAGACGTGATCAGCGATTTTTGTGAGAGTGAAACCAGTGAGTATGACTCAATATTTAAGACGCTGAACCTCGCCGATATGAACCGGATATTATATCGTTGTGATGCTGAAGAGAAAGCCGATGGGTTTGGTGGCGGAGCTTATGATATCCCAAGTTATGGGCCTTTTGTTTATTGTGGCATTCAAGGTTTGCGTTATTTTAAACTGAATGGAAATAAACTCCATGATGGAGATGGAGCTGTAGAATTAATAGTGACCATGACTACAAGCAGAAAGTAAGCGAACGATTGTTATATCAAACAGGATTCATGTCGACGATGTCCTCCATCCGTGCGAACAATGATCTTGGTCATCCTATATGTCATAATTTGAGACAAGGAAACTGGCTCATGGACTACACCGCACAACGTTTGATGCATTTTAAACGTACGAAAAAGGTTAGGTTTATAGTGCCCGGCGTTTGGAAAGTATATGTAGACATAAGGTAGGAACTGAAAAGTACTCAGACATCCGGAATATGCACGATCACTTTTGGCAGGGGTTTTTTTAACAAATTGCTCCTTATTCGCCGGATCCGTGTTAAAGTAGTTACGCCCATTTTGCACAGTATAAGAATAGCTGTCTGAGAGCAGAATTTTATAAATTTTTTATTCCATGATTCTTCAAATCTTGTCGTTACAGTTCGCTACCTGGCTTCAAAGCGTCATTGATAACATTTCAAAATTACCTCGATACCTGGTGCCTGCATATTTTGATGTTTTTATCACTGTCGTCTACATGCGGCTGCTAGAACATGTCACGCCGCAAATGAGCGGGTTAGTAGTAGTTTATACAATGGCTGTAGGCGATTGAGTACACAGAGGTGTAGCCTAATACACAGCATTGAAAAATATTCTGTGACAGTCATATCCCTACCAGCAAAGGTATCGATCACGTGCTCGTTTTTCCTATGTGATTCAAAGTGATACCTGTTTGCCGTCGGATTATATTCTCTCTATAAGCCACTGTTTCATTTGAAAGACGCAGTATTATCTGCAATGTCATGTATCTTTAGTTTTATTCAGAATGGATCTGCTTTCATCAAATCTCTCGCTATGGGTTCAGTACAGTTAGTTGGATCAACAAGCTCAGCTCCGTTGCCCGGACTCTCTCTCAGTTTGACTTCATCGAATTCCAGTGATGACCTACCACTCACAATATCTGCAGGATTGCCGCACTTCTCCGTTGGCCTTTGGAGGAGCTGGGGACGAGATACGTTCATTTCCATACGAGGACTGCTGCTAGTCACTGGACGTTTTCAAGAGGCTAGGTGCGTGTTCGTGTTTAGGACTTTACGTCTTGTTCTCAAGACCTATTGTAATATAGCCAACGACTGGGGTTAAACTTTAGCACAATTACATCTTGAGAGAATTTGCGCACCTCATCTCCATTCTGTAGGGAGTTGATTCTTGCATATGGTGGTTGTGTGCGTCATGGTTTGATACCAAACTTACTGAATGGTGGTACGGGTGCCAGGTACAACTGTCGTGATGCTTCGTGGTGGTGGCTGCAAGCCATACAGGATTATTGTCGCATGGTACCTTGCGGTCATGAGATCCTACAATGTCTTGTCGCAAGAATGTATCCTGATGATGACTCCCCTCTTTTGAAGCCAGGAGAAGTTGTAAGCTATTTCGGTATTTTATATGAGCAAAAGTTTGCAAAAAAGACACTTCTCCACAGAGGTTTTTGCACAAAAAACATTCTTACATGAAGTTTGCTTTAAGCCGTGAGAGGAAGAAATATAGCTGTTCAATGATTACCAGGTTTTCCTTACGTTGTTTTACTTCAGGAGCAACCTCTGCACGACGTTGTTCAAGAAATAATGCAACGTCATTTCTGTGGTATCGAGTTTCGGGAACGAAACGCTGGGGCCCATCTTGATAGAAACTTACGCGATGAAGCATTCAACGTGAAGATTGGGGTTGATCGTAACACGGGATTCGTTTTTGGCGGTAGTCAGTGGAATAGTGGAACATGGATGGATAAAAATGGAGAATCACAAACTGCCGGAAACGCTGGGATACCAGCTACTCCCAGGTGAATGCCTTTGTAATTGCGAATTTCTCCGAGCGATAGCTTCACCATAGTCAGCGAAATTTCTATATTCCAAATGTTCTTGTACAAGCATACGATAACGTATCAAGTTCCTAAACGATATTTGTAGAGATGGAAGTTCAGTCGAGATAGTTGGTCTTTGCAAGTCGACTGTAAGATGGCTTGCTGATATTTCAAAGAGGAAGATATTTCCATTTGATGGAGTAACTGCTGATAATACTGGAGGTACAGCAAAATATGCCTGATTATGGTTGTAGCCCAAATGGCGTGACTGATAAGTGTATAACAACTTGCATACATTTTCAGAAACCTGGTCGTATACGGAGTGGGAAAAGAAAATACAAGCTGCTTTTGAAGAGAAGTTTTGGATATCTGACAATGTGAATAATGAAGATGAGGAGAGCAGTCTAGTTCATAAGAGAGGAATATATAAAGATTGCTATAAGGCAACGCATCGTTTCACTGATTACCAATTCAGACCTAACTTTCCAATGGCAATGGCTGTGGTAGGTCTTCATTCATATGTCCGATTGCATGGCACGCAATCCTTCTTTGTTTTTTTTTTGTGGTCTCACTGTACCATGGAAATGGCAAATCACTATCCTAGAATATGGAGCATTGCTCAATTTTTCTGGGTTTTTTCGACAGGCACCGGAAATGTTCAATCCTAAGAATGCTTGGACGGGACTTGAAATGATAAGAAAACATCTTCTTGGTCCACTTGGAGTTCGTACTTTGGATCCGGAGTAAGTCGTCTTTTTCATGCTATACTACTATCCTGTAGTTTCTGTTAAATAGCCCTACTTACGCTCTATTTTTGTACCGTACTTAATGTTTCCATTTCTCCATCTAAGTGACTGGGCATTCGATGGTGTGTATGATAACTCCCAGGATTCGTCGAACTACAAGAATGCTCGTGGATTCAACTATCACCAAGGACCGGTGAGTATCGCATTTGCAGAAATGGTGCGTTCATGAATTGATCAAGATTAAAAATTTTAGCTTTAAACCCAGTTTTTAGGTACCTTTTATTAGCGATTATTTATGCATTGTATAGGAATGGCTTTGGGTTTTGGGTGCCTACCTGCGAGCGAGATTACATTTCTCAAAGATCATTGGCGGAAGTAGACACTTTAGTACGACTTGTGATGAGGTAAAGAGAATATTGTCTACTCACCATCAATATCTACTTAATTCGTCATGGCATGGTCTGCCCGAGTTGACTAACGTCAATGGTGCTTATTGCAAAGACAGTTGTGAAGTTCAGGCTTGGTCTATGAGTTGCCTCTTGGATGTCTTTTATGATATGGAAAACATGATGGAATAAGTTTCAGGTTGCACCAAGAAATATTTTTATGCATGAGTTCTGTACTGTACAGCAGTTTAGATAGTTTACCCTCTTGCGAGCGAATGATGTACCCGCGAAATAGCCGGTTATCTTTGTTATGTCTGTCCTGAATACGAGCGAAATTCTTTTGGCGGAGATATTTAAGTGCGAAATCCCGTCATACAGCTTGGGGAACGGACTATTTTTTCTTTCACAATTGTGAAGCGAAGGTTTACCACACGCTCTCAAATAACGCCTTGCTTCCTTTTTCTCGCCGAGCTAGGTTCCAAGCTAAGCTTACATGTAAGTTCTTTAAGCATAATAATGATTCTTGTTGTAAAGAGCAACTTCACGTTTCATGCTGATGTAAAGATATAGATTGTAAGCATTTTAATAGCATTAAATAGTTGGTTTTCCTATACATATATACAGGAGGATAAATACAGAGAGTGCTAGTCTACTTTGATTTTCTTGGATTTATTTTCGTACCCGGAGCCCGTAGTCCTTCTTGATATCGCTTTTCATAGCGAACTTCCTAACAAAGTGATCAGGAACATGCTCATGTTTCGCGCGTGAATACATTTTTCTTTGATTTGATCCTGACCCAAACTCTTGCCTTTCGGTGAGTTATCCCAATTTGTGGGCGAAGTTTGAAAAACTAATCCAGTAATATCATGTGTAGATGATGATCTTTCGAAATCCATTCCGCAAGTATCAGTTATAATTCCATGTCCTTCTACCACAGTCTTCCACCTTCTTTTTGAAAATTTTTTCATCCAGTTACATTTCAACGACTTCTGCGAATACTACATATACAACTTAGCCAAGACGTCTTTGGCGAAGTCATTGCCCTGGGCAGATTTATGACTGCCCTGCTAAAATGCCAACAAGATGGTAGTCTTCTAATTGGGCGAAACATTTTTCAGCAACGAATGGGTCATCATACACCTCTCAGCTTCCTCCAGTTTTCTTATAATTCCCGTGCGCCTACGTCCCCGCCAATATTCTCCATGCCATCCGAATACCAATTTGGCTTGTGTACGACTTTTGCACTAAGTTCTTGGAACGTTTTCATGGCGATAAACTATCTAATACAAAGTTTTGTGGTAACACCACGTAAATTTATTTATGCAGAGCTTTCGGTCCGTAAGCCCGAACCAGGGCGCTTATATAGAGGGCGGTGCAACGGCTGCCTGCGAGCAGAAAAATTTTTTGGGATCACTTCGCGGCCTGGTTACTCAGCATTAATATTATTTAAATGCGTAATCCCTTATAAGTTCCGGTTCTATACTTCCCCTTTACATGCATACTTAAAGAGTGTCGTGTTTTAACCATATTTTAACAATTATTATGACTAGGAGTTGCTATCGCAAG
>JAODVM010441604.1:0-23439 GCA_025400095.1 Phenganax marumi
TGCGGGATTTAATCTTGAAAGATTTTTTGGGATTTTCAGCGAAGTGTACGAAGATTTTCAGAGTAATTTACCCCTCGCTTGCATCATTGGGCCTCTCAGCCTCACATCCTATAACATCTAATATATCCTAAAACATCCTCAAAACAAGCAAAATTTGCAAAGCTTGATTGCATTTTAGTATTGCGCGTGGAAGTTTTAACTATTGTCGACTCAGAGAAGTGGTTATTTTCTTCGCACTCAAATAGACAAATATAGATAATATGCAAACTTCGTATTTCACTATCCTTCGCCACCAAACTTTGCAATTTCACTTAATTTACTTTGCTCTGTTAAGCTGCATGTGATAAGATAGATTTCGCTTTTCATGTGCTGACCAAAATTTACTCGACAGCTGAAACTATCCATTAAAACGTATCTATAAAATCATGCAACATGTTAGTTTATTATTACGCTTAACAATCTATATATTCTATTTCAAAAGTATCTATATAAACAAACTTTTATCCCAATTAAATTTAAACTTTTTTACGTAAGTAAAAACATGTGTTTTACGTGTGTTTGAGAAACGAACCAGTGAACATCAACTAAATTCTCCTCCTATCCACAGGACGACCACCTTGTCCACGAACACCACACGATATTTTCTTCGTTGTGGATGGCTCGGCGAGTATTAAGTCCAGCAATTTTGTGCACGTGCGAAAATTCCTTATGGATCTGTTGGGTCTTCTTCGTGTTGGCATTTCCGACATTCACGTGGGCATGCTCCAATTCAGTCAAGTTGAGAAAACAGAGATTTTGCTTCATATGGATAAATATCCTTTGGCAGAACAAATAATGCTTGTTGATACGATGGAATATCAGCGTGGAAGACGAACCATGACTGGCGATGCTCTCACTAGAGTTGCTAAAGAGGTTAGTGTCAAAGAATTTCGTTTTCTCGTAAAAGGAGGGACTGTAATCGTAAAATGATGTCATAAATTAAAAGGATGCGTAAGTTCGTTAACCAGTGCATATCTTGAAATAGTAAACTGCATTTATCTCAGTGTGACCAGATTTTTTCGGGGGGTTTTACCAAATTTGTTTTGAAATTTTACTAAATTAAGAAAAATTTTACTAACTGTCTGTTTATCAAGAATGACGTCATGATAATGCCAAAAAGCAATTGTTACGTCACAGTGGCAGAAAAAGTAAGGCTGCATTTCACCAGAAGTTAGCCTGAAAAACTTGTTAATTTTATGAAATATGCTTCAAAATGGAGGGTTTTCAAGTTTAAACTGTGATTGGGCACGACGTTTTGAGGCTGAGCAATTCTGCCCATACATTTCAGCTATGGTTTCAGCATGTTAGTAATCAAGAAAAACTAGTTTTTTGGTATATTACCACATTAATTACTAAATGCTCAGAATCTTCAGAATTTTACTAAAATTTTACCAAAAAGAATTTATTACTAAATATTCCCCAAAATTTACCACATTTTTTACAACGGATCAATCAAAAGCAAGGAAGTTTCATCTAAGAACGGCGAATTTCCTCAGCCAATCACAGCAAGATGCCAATTTGCATTGACCAAAACGAGTTTCCCGGCGCGGCCACAAGAAAGACCCTGGGAACGAGGTTGGACCAAAACGAAAGTTGAAAAAACCCACAGAATATCCACAATACAAGCACAGGGGCGGAAATCTCGGTGGGGTGGGGGAGCAGCTGTCCCCCCACCTTCCGTAAACTCGGCAATTTGTCGGAAATTTTAGTTTTTGTCGGAATTTTGAAGACAACGAATGTACAGAAATTCGAAAACAAATTGTTGAAGCGTGAGGCAACTCATACGTAAACCTGATTATCTTTAAGCTATTTTTTTGTTACATGCTTGCTGTTCACATATATACATACCAGGAGAGCCTCCATCGATCCCAATTCTTAGTGGATCGTTCTTAGAAAACTGGTAAATGACACAATTGACACAAATTTGTCCGAAATTCGCGAAGCTTTGCCCCCCCACCTCCAGAACTGAATATCCGCCCCTGTACAAGCAAGTCTATAGCAACTGTAAAAGTACTGCATTTTATTTTTTACTATCCATAGGATGCGTTTTGCACTTGCTCATTGTACGATGTTTTCAAAATGAAAAAAATATTCAGAAGATTTTTAAAATTTTCTTTCTTTTTCAGCAATTACGTCATTTGGTAACTACAAAGATCCCATAGAATACATTCTGTGCGTGCTTTCAATTTTCAAGATTAATAAAACAATGAATGTAACATATGTTTGCTTTAGTGCAATAAACTTCAAAGCAAGTTGTATGGTGTATGTGCCACGAGATTTTGAATTGTGAAAATTGTAAAAAATTTTCCCTGCTTTCTGTGAAATCATGATAGACTCTTAAATAATCGATTTTGTCTCTTGTCTTGTACAAACATAAACAGTAGAATGTCAGAAGACTTGGTACTTTGTTGTGTAGAGTACAAAAAATTTTAATTACCTATGTACACTGCACATTCTTTAGAATCACAAAGGCATGCAATTCCAATGACTCGGCACTTTAGCAAGACCGTGACCAATCGGCTTAGAGTCGGAAAAGCATGCAAGTTTCAGTATGTATTTGTTATTTTTAATTTTAATATTTTTTTAATTTACCAACTGATAAATCAGCCGAAGAATGAGGGCAAGAAGTAAAAAAATAACGTAGAACACCTTAAAATTCAAATATACGTCTGAAAAGCAAAAAAATTCAAAAAAAATTTGAAGTAAAAAATTTGCACAAAATGGTGGGCAATCTTCGGATCGTGCCGTGGGTAAAAACAAAAACGTAAGAGTGATGTAATTTAGGTAAAATTCGCAATCGTTTGGGAGTTTCGCAGGTGTTGCCACATTTGTCAACCTCTTCCTACTAAAATATTTATAGTTTCTTTGTTAATTTAACCTCATTTGAGATTGTGTTTGTGCTTCATAAAGCAGCAAAGCTTACAAAGCACCGGAAGCGGTCCAAGGCGTTACAAATTGTGAGTTAAGTAGCTTAAATTCCACTAAAAATCTCGTGCTAAAAATGGCCACGAATGAAAACGGAGAGGTGCCATCAAAGAAGCGAAAGCAGGTTCGCGTTTGGGCTGATGGCTGCTACGATATGGCCCACTTTGGCCACGCTAATTCCCTTCGACAAGCGAAAGCTATGGGTGATTACTTGGTCGTTGGTGTACATAGCGATGCTGAAGTTATGAAGCATAAAGGCTGGCCAGTCATGAATGAAAAGGATCGCTACAAGATGGTCCGAGCCATCAAATGGGTTGACGAAGTCGTTGAAGGTGCCCCCTATGTGACTAGTCTCGAAACCATGGATAAGTACAACTGCGATTTCTGTGTACATGGTAATGACATTACGGTTGATGCAAATGGCGTCGACTCGTACCGATTTGTCAAAGCTGTTGGCCGTTACAAGGAATGCAAACGCACCGAGGGTATCTCAACTACCAATCTAGTCGGTCGCATGTTGTTGCTCACACGAGATCATTTTCAAATGAAGTCCCCGATTGGTTGCCTTGATGCGGAAATGCTCGGCGAAGGTAGCTCGGACCCTTCTGGTAAGAAGAGTCCATGGACCAGCGTCTCTCATTTCATGCCAACCACGCACAAGATTGTCCAATTCTCTGATGGCAAAGAACCAAAGCCCACTGATAAGATTGTCTACACCCCGGGTTGCTTTGATCTCTTCCACGCTGCCCATGTTGATTTCCTTGAGAAATGCAAGCAACAAGGGGACTATGTTATTGTAGGCTTGCACACTGACGTCGAGGTAAATCGATACAAAGGTGCCAATTTCCCTGTGATGAATCTCCACGAGCGAGTTCTCTCTGTCCTAGCATGTCGCTACGTTGATCAGGTTATCATTGGTGCGCCTTACACGGTCACTGCGGAGCTACTCGACCAGTTCAAGGTGTGGTTTTAGAAATATCTGATCATTCATACTTTACCAATCAGCATCAAAGTAGAATATTCCAACAGGTTCTGGCCTTAAATTTTGCATCACTACCAATCCTTTTTACAAATTTGTTGACTTCGGTCAAGAATCAAAATGACGGGTTGCAAGTTGCAACTTATTGCTTAGCAAAAGTAGTATACAATGAAAGCAATATCTGGAGTGTCAAAACATAAACTTGTGAATTGTCAATCCCCATGAAGTTTTGTTCTTTTGAAATCAGAGGAGTTTTAATGTGTGAAGAAAACACAAGACTGAAGTTTTCAGACATTGGTTATTGACTTGCAACTTCTAGCATAATGAAACTTCTTTTACTGCATTGAAGCAGTATTGTATAATATCGTAACTTATATTCCTGTTATATTCCTGCCTCTCAAGGTTGACTATTTCTGCCATGGCATGACTCCTATTGCCCCAGATGCTGACGGAAAAGATCCGTATGCTGTGCCGAAAGCTCGTGGAATCTTCACAGTGATTGACAGTGTTAACAACTTGACATCCGAAGCAATTATTCAGAAAATTATTATGAATAGGTACAATACATGAGAACAAGCTCTAGATAATACTAAAGGTTTTTACAACTTTGTTGAAGTTAGTAAGCTATCCTAAATTCCTTAACTCACCTAATTCAACTACGTGTTTCAACTTCAGGTTGACGTTTGAAGAAAGAAACAAGAAGAAGGAAGAGAAAGAGTACAATATTTGGTCAGCATTACAAAAAAAAGCAAAGGAAAATGAAATCAATGAAGCCGATGGGGAACTAGAACCACAGACAGTGAAATAAACAATCTCAATTTCTAAATTCCACTTTTGCTGTAAGTACGTATTAGGCTGTTGCAACTCTTTGTAGATTAAAAAGTAGGTTTCACGAAGCTGGACTATAGCAAGATGGTGGTGACTTGTATTTACCATATGATATAGTCACTTTTAAAGTGGTATTAATTTCTCAATATGAACACCATTTGCTGTCCTGTGATGCTATCCGAAACCCACTTATACTTAACTGCAGCCTAATAAGTATTGTAATATGTTGAATTTACCGCAAATAGCAGTCTTTTGAGCACAATTTTTTTAAATAACTTTAATTACCCAATAATTCAGATAACCCTAATTTGTATAGAATGGCTGATTTGGTACTGTTCGTAGAGTACATTTGTTCTTGGCTTTTAAATCTACTAACAGGGGAATTGCTTTGAATATGACAACATATGTTAATTGTTGAAAATTTCAAGTTAAAGATTCACTTGATTCACGCATGCAGACATATCAAATATATTTAGCATTTGTATTTAATAAAGTTTGGGTTGATTTACTTTTTGCCTTTGTATTATAAGCATTTAAATCATCTAGCAATAGACAAACTGTAGAATGAATAAGTAAACTTCATGGCATCTTTGTGGTAAACATTGTACTTCGGCAACCCTGACAATGACAGATAGTTTTGTTATCAATTAGAGGTGCAGTGCATGAAGCGAAAGACACAAGGGGCCATCTTGTTATGTATTGGTGGTTTTAAATAGCAAGACTCATGGTTTGACATAAGTTGAATGAGCATTAACTGAAATGAAGCACCCATTCTTCATAGGATCTTTGCAATCAACATCAACTATGTACCCCGTTAGCTTTCCACCATACAAGCAACCTGTATCTAAACCAATAGCATGCCTGTATTTCTGAAGCTTTCGACGAGCATCATGTCCAAATATTACAAACTGGGTCCCAGGCCACTGGCTGCCCCATGGTAAACCATCATCAATACAACTCGAGCCCGAAAGTCTTTCATGGACATAATTACGCATGTTTAGCATATCACAGGGTAATTGATCCAGGACTTTCACACCAGGAACTAAACCCCCATGAACAATTAAGACTTTTAGCAATGGAATAGAAATAGTGAATGGCAGGTCTTCTAAGAACATGTGGTCTTCAGGTGATAACTCGACTATCCATTGGTACGATTTTGATAACTGAGTTGCACCCGTAGCTACGACACTTAAATGAGACAAAACTGCCTGTTCATGGTTCCCGCGAACGCATAATGCAGACGAGCCCAATTGTCGAATAAGATGAATTGTTTCAAGATTTTTTGGTCCCTTGTTGCATATATCCCCAGTAAAAATAACGACCATGTCATCGCTCTGATAAGCTCCAGCCATGTGCAGCAACTCGTTGAGTTCGTCATGACAACCATGAACATCACCAACAAATAAAAGTTTTTGTACTTTTGGTGCTAAATGCAACTCAATGTGCCAATCTCGAGGATAGTTACACAAAATGTCTGTGCTCTTTTCAACTTTTAAAAACTTCTCAAAGAATTTGTATTGCTTCAGATATGTAATTGCTATTGACAGTAAAGCCAACATATTTGCCCAGCTTTGAAGCTTCAAAATTAACATTGAAAAAATGATGAATGATATGAATATTGCCCTAATTTCGGTATCTCAAAAATAATGCAAAAAGGCAAGCTTTCCGAGAAAGTCTTCAATTTCATTTCATCAAAGTTCAGCAACACCCTCCGGCGAAAGTATATATATGAAGTACATTTCCGGGGTAACGATACTGCAATCCAGTTACAAATTTAAGAGATCAGCAAAGTAGTTTCTCAAACTGAGGTCACTAATGCTGACTCGGCAATTTGTTGTTTACATTCGTTGGTATTCATTTCGGTTTCGTTTAACATCAAAACAGTTCCAGGAATACGTTTTCATGAGCATTTTTGTGGGAAATATTTTGAAGTTTGCGAAGGCCAATCGCAACTTTGCCGTTATTCCCGTTACCGTAATTTGTTACAGTATTTATAGGGGTAGGTCATACAACTGTTATTGCGTTTAGACCGTAGAAAATTTAATACAAGTGCAGGACAGTATCAATTAACATTAAACATGTATGATTTAACACAGATTTATTGCTTTAATACAAAATCATCCGGCATTGGATGGAATAAAGCAGGGTGCGCTTAAGTTGACTATTTTTAATTGTCTACTCTCTTCAATCTCTTGCAACACACTTAGAGGCCACCTAGGGAAATAAGCCTACTTAAAATACATCTATTTTTTACCAGCTACTTTCACTTTTTTGACAAAAACGATGCATACTAAAGCTCGAGGTCCGCAGTATCCTGGCACCTCGGTATTGAAAACTGACATCCCAGATGAATTTATCGACTGGAGTGTGCCGTACGACGATTACAAACCAGTTGAATACACCAGTGAAAACGTTTTAAAAATGCCAGTTTGGGCTGATCCAGATATCAGGTAGATGCAACAATTGACACTTGGCCTTCATGTATCTCCCTTCATGTATTTCCAATCACCACATGCCACTCTAGTTATGACTAGCAACGTACGCAACGTTAAACTGGTTATTTATTTCTTTAATCCTCTTGTAATAATTGAAGTTACTTTTCAGTCAAAGCAATGCGTTTCCACCATTTCAATTCAACGGTAAAGACGACCATTATAATGTGGACAGAACCAGTTTCACAGGAAAATATGATGTCATTAACAACAGGCCAAGGTAATGTATCAAGTTGACAAATATCTTCTTGGACTTTAATTCAATTTCAAAGTCGAACCTGTGCATGTATATATCTGGAAACATAACAATCATGCCCATATCAAAATGATCCAATATGTCATCATCACATATTTAATTTTTACAGAAATCCCATTGGTCGTACAGGTATGACTGGCCGAGGACTTCTCGGCAGATGGGGCCCAAACCATGCTGCTGATCCAGTGGTGACAAGGTACTGTGGTTTACAATGAAATTATCACTAGCAGTTTTTCGGTGACAATCAGACCATTGCAAAACTTCTATGCTGTTCACACAAGATGTCTACTATATGAAAAATTGTTGACTATCTTTCCATATCTCAGATGGAAAATCAATGGTAAACGTGAACGAGTGCAAGAAAATGGAAAACCTATTTTGGAGTTTGTTGCAATCAGACGAAGGGATAACGGCCAATGGGCCATTCCAGGGGTGAGATAAAGCTACTTTTTTGCAGCTATGGGCAAACTGCAATTTCCTTAAATTCTGGGACCCAATTGTTATGATAAAACTTTGTTTTTCTTTACAATAGGGTATGGTGGACCCGGGCGATACTGTTTCTGCAACTCTAAAGAGAGAGTTCGGTGAAGAAGCTCTTAACTCACTGGAACTCTCAGAAAAGGAACAAGAAAATTTACATGACATGCTGGCTAACTTATTTCAAACAGGCCAAATGGTAAGTTAAACATTATAACAACATGCAATCCCAGCGATTCAAATATTATAAATACGTACAATCTCAGACCTATATACATAGCACTAGTGCGTAACATAAATGTTTATCCTGCCTAAAGCTTTGGAGCGGCTATGTCGATGACCCACGAAACACGGATAATTCTTGGATGGAGACAGTTGCCGTTAACTATCATGATGAACTGGGCAATGTGTTCGGGAAATTTCAGTTGAGAGCAGGGGATGATGCAGGTGAAGTGAGGTGGATGGAGGTTCGAGGAGACTTAGAATTATATGCCAGTCATAAAGATATATTGAAACAAACAGCGCAATTTCATTTTGCATTTTGGTGACCAAATTGAACCCTTAGATAGACATTTATAAACAATTAGCAACCTGGCGTCAGGGTCTGTTTTACAAGCTAAAATGAGTATTTCAAAATAAAACAGGCAATAATACTGCTGTCAATGGACTGTTCTTTCTATTGCAGTCTAGTTTATGAACTGCATAAACATGCATTAGAAACTTATTGGGCTCCTAGGGCTGTCAGCACAATTTTCGTTCATCTTTCAAATACTTTAAAATCTTTTACACCTAAATACATTAATTGTCTGATATTTCAAGATGAGGGGGTGTTTCAGTGTGCTAAAAAGGTTCTCAACTCCTGAAATGTTCAGCGTGTTTAACATTTCAGGGGAAGATGCCCATCTCCATTCACAAAAACCCTGCAGGAAACATGGTGGCCATAAAAGCCTTTAACCTCCATGGCAATCAAAAAACGTTCATGAACTTTATACACCAAAACGTTGTGAACTTTTCAAGTTATTTCACCTCTAAATTTTGTCTACGACACGCAACAATGTGTACCTTACCCGGCATTATTCAGTATCCAGCGAGAGGTTGTACATGGAATAGTCCTTGTCTTTTGTGATTTCTTTCTCAATTTTCAAGAAATCTGGCAACAGGAGATCATTGCCTTGTTTTGTTGTAAAGGTTTCCAAGATTATCAAGTCCTTACACCTACAGCACAACAAAACATTTCAAAGTCTAGTCATGCACAGAATAGGCAAATTTTCAAAGAACTCCCTCAAACTTATAAAAAATTCTTGATCGAAAAACAAAGAAGGTGAGGAGTACCATGAAGAAGAGTTTGAAACAGGAGGATGAAATTACATAAATTAAGTTAAACTTCTCATGATTTTCCTGCAAAATGCACCTTTGTTTGAAAAGCAAGTTGAAATACTTGGAAGAGGGTCCCACTTCGATTTCCAAGCCTATCTTGTGTGACTATTACAATATAACGTACCTATCATTACAAGGCTGACAATAAACATCAAGTTGAAAATACTGATTCCTCCAAAGAAAACAAGTTCTTCTTTTTATCACTGAACTTCGTTTGGGATCTCGTTGTCGCAAGAGAACCTGCATGGGAATAAACAGATGCAGTGTTAGCGTCACTTCAAAACAAAATGAACTGAAAAAATCGGTCCAAAAACTTACCAGGTAATCTCTCAAAGAAATGATCTTTCTTCGTTCAACTGTTTGATCCTTGACTTCAACTCGTACCGTATGACTGTATGTATAGTGTCCTATGAAATTATTACATAAGATAATTATTAATAATTATAATTATATAAATTATTACATAGATATAAGATTACATAGATATTACATAGATATAAAAATCGTATTACATCTATATCCTATACATACGTCCTATGAAGATCGATGCCTTGATTTACTCACGATTGGATACCTTAAAGTCCCGTAGAGAAAGTGCATGCAGGAAGTTTATTATTATAAACGTAAGTCCAAAGATATCGATTACAATCTGTTGGCAAGTATTGTTCAAAGAGAACCCATGAACAGAGGTCACAATAACTGTCTCAGATCGGAACCTACTCGCAAATGTATCAAGAAAACTGAACGTTTTAAGAATTTTGCAACTATTAAATATGTTTGATGTATAGAATTAATTTTACTATAACTTTGTATTAGTAGGTTTAAAATAAATTGAGTACAATTATAGCATAATTATTATAATTTTGATTTTGTAAATATAAATAGATACTATACTCCTACATATATAATACCGTGTAATTCAGTTTATTCTGCAAATCGGTATGTTACACAGATTATTATTATTATTGCTGTTATTATTATTATTATTGTTGTTATTATTATTATTATTGTTCTTGACAATCCCTTCTGAATATTTTACTCAATTAATACCATGGCAAAGTCTCATCATGACAAGCAAAATTGTCCAGGCATTTGACAAAGTGAAGTTTGAAAGTATGGTGCACTTCTACTTAATGATATTAATACCAACAGAAATTAGCAGAAAGATTTTGCTCTAGTCACTTACCACCTTGTCCACGTCTTCGTACGCGGACTTGCGGACCCCCAGCAGTGACAAGATAATCATGTTGTACATCAAACTCTTGATATGGTGGAAATTTCTAGAAAATATAGAATGTTTCTCATTTTCTTGAGAAAATTAGAACCTATTTGATACTCTACATATTTTTGTATAACTGTTTATAGTAAATTAGCAAAGTAAAAATTGTTACCAGATAATATTTAAATATGTATGAAGTTTACAGCTGAGGAAATATAATATTCATTATCTCACCGACAAGTCTGGAGGTTTTGCGATAAGAAATTTTCGTTTCCTGCTGTCTTTATGCAAACGATCATTTACGTCAATATGAAGCTTTCCACACACAGCCTGTCAATAAATCAGTAGAAAACATATTCAATAATCACTCACGTACTCCAACAAGCAATTAATTTAACAAACCGCGATCACTTGAGAGACTTTATCATTGAAATCAGCCACGTTACCAATCACATCAAAATACGGATGTCCCACCCAAGCCTGCAACAAAAATCTTACTCTAACAAAATGTTGCAAAAAATATGCGCACAAAATCAATTCTTAAGATAAGGTTAACATGTTGACAATGTTTCGGAGAGAATTTATTTTGGCAATGTGTTTCCACCTGACAGGCTTTATCATCCAGTTCTCTTGCTAGTGCTAATCCTTCACTCCGCATGCTGTTGTTTTCCAATTGATAAAACGCTTCTGCACCCTTTGCAGCTGTTACCTAAAACCAAGGGTACATTTTAATAGCAATCTAATGCCACCAGCTTGCTAATTATGTCATTCCATCTAACAACAGAAAATTTTTCTGGTTGTCAGGTGGGTTCTGTACATATCAAGGGACAAAACTGAATGCTAGCATGTTACTTCAACACCATTTAAATCATGCCGGGATTTTGAGGTGAGGTGCAGGGAGATGCGCACCCCCGCCCCTTAGATTGCTTTGCACCTCCCCTGAATATAAATGCACCTGCCTTGAATTTGAGAATTATCTTGATTCCATTACCAAAACATGCAACAAAGCTACAAACAAAGCCATGCAACAAAGCCATGAACAACCATTACAAAAGCCTGTTCAATATGTCACATCTTCTGGGGAGGAAACTGGATAAGAATCGAACAGGTACAGCAAAGCTGCTATGCACCTCCCCCCAAATCTTTGACACCTCCCCTCGCATTTACATCAAAATCCGGCCTTGATTCAAATTTGTGGAAAATGTTTCCGAACTCACAAGGTGGATAACTTGGTTATATCTCTCGTCGCGAAGTTTCACATTATTCCAATTGTTTTTTTTCAATAACGATTGCCATTCTTCTTTGCTTATAACTATAAAATGAATAGCACTTTAAGTTAATAATCTTTTCCTTTTCAACAAAAATATACCCAATGGTACAAGAGCAGTGGTTAGTTTGCTAGTTAGATCAAAATGCCAGCACTAATCAAGGCATGATAATGAAGTAGAAAGCTAGTCGCAGCAACAAAAGCTATTGACTTACGACTTACATGCAGAAGCATCCATTACCCCACGATCACAAATGACCAAACAATTTTGGTTGCAAGATTCTGCCAAATCAAAGAATGTGTTCTCCAATTGAATGATGGTTTTCAATAGATTTTCTTGAAATCTCAAGCCTAAAAGTGTAGAAAAATCATCCAAAGTTAGACAGAATAAAATAAAGTCGGGAGCACTTTGGCACATTATTGGCTACTCCAAGATAAATTCAAACTAACATTGCTCTGGTGTTAAATCTTGAAACTTCACACCACCTCTGCAATAAAAAAATACTTATCAAAAAAGTGAGCTATAGAGAGAATCACTACACAGCTATAAAATATTTCACAAAAATTTGCAGTGCAAGCATGAGTGTAGGCCTCTAATAGATTTTCAACTGCATGCAAACTCACCCAAGCAGTATTGTGGCTGCTTCAGGCACACGGAAGACCTAAAAATTAGCAAAAAATCTAGCAAGAAGTTAAAATTCTAAACTTGGGTTCCATATTGGTACCTTCCACCCCAAGTTTTCAAAAAACGTCGACAGCCTTGCTTGTGATGTAGTTTTTCCAGCACAAGGACCTGAAACAAGTAACACAATCATTAGTGCAAGTCTATATTGAGCCAAAAAGCCAATGGAGAACATTTCAGTTGTCTGCATCTTACAGTAAACCCAATACAGTTCTATAATACCAAGCTTCCATGAAAAATTAAGTCATGATGCATCTAAAAATTGTTTGTGAATAGACAGAGAGGCTTAGTAGGGCAAAATTTGTCTCATTGCCGTCGAGTAATTCAAGTACACTTAAAAGCTCTAGAAGGTGTTTGTAAACGTATGAATTTCCCGGAACGTTAATTTAATTCAAAGCACGTGCTTTGAAACACGTTTCCGCTAGTTTCTGCTGCATTTAGTCACGTTTAAGTTTTCACAGGAGCACTCCCGCTTGCAAGTTACTTAGGTACTTACTGCATAATCGAAATAAAAAATTGAAAGTAAAAATGGTACACAATAATATCCTAAGTACTTGCTACGCCATACTTATACTAAAATTTGAGCTAAAAACGGAAGGTGATAGGTAAATTAACACCTTGTTGTATACAAACAATTATCACGAAACGTTTCAAATATAAACACGTTGGGTCTGCTACAATGGCCACACACTGTGAAGAAAAACCTGGCGTTGAACAGTGTTTACTCGGTTGAAACGCCTGAAAATATAAACAAATTCATACCTCCAGTTAGAGCAATGCGATAAACAAGACGCTCTTTACCCACACCGTTTTCTACAAGACTATTTTCACACATATTAAAGAAAAAAAGAACACTTTTTTAAAGGAAATTTGAAGTCTCTCACATGTTTGTTGAGCACACGCACCGGCTCTCAAAAATACCGCGAAGTGAGCTGAGTTCCAGTCTTTCGCGCTGACGTCACAGTTCAACAGCTGCTCAAGTTGCTCAAACCAAACCCAGTCAAGTGAAGTGTACTCACAACCAGTTTATTTCAGTTGCATAATATACTATGTTGTATGACATATAGATTTCTATACAATATATACTGTACATAGTCAACAGCAAAGCATGCTGCACGCACCTGGCATGCACCACAAAAACCTGAGAACGGCTTGCTCAAGTTACGAGATTGAGTTATTGGCATGCGCGCAAACTCAAAAGCTTACCTAATATCTATTTACCCATGTTTCACACACGAAGTAGCATTGGACTAATATTAGGCTTAGGGTCAGAATCAACTTAAGGGAAAATATATTCGTGCACAAAACACGAGGATATTGCCAATGTTTGAAGCAGATCAGTCCATTCATCCAGTCAGCGTACAGATCAGTGTCTACCACTCATACGATCATTTAAATCGTGGTGCCTCATGTAAAATGGCGAGTCGGGTGTTCGAACTAATGACGTCATAGGGTCCCTTGTTGTAAGGACCATACCGGGAGGAGGGTGATATTCCGTAATAAGAGGTGGGCCTTGGTAATGATAGGGCGCCAAGTGTGGCGTCAATGGTGGTGGCACGTGATGTGAATACAGCGCATGCATTGGTTCAAAACGCGAGTAAAGAGAATTTCGATTTAGATCAATCGAACCAGAACTCAGGCGGTAGTCTACAGGCCGTTTATCATAACTCCCTAAGTTGGGCACAAGCGGGCTGTCCAAAAAAGATCTCGTCTCGCAAGGCCGATGCTCCCTGGAAGAATGGGACCTAGTGAGATCCACTAGACTACTTGGTCTGACGATTTCTACGCGCTCACCAGCCAGAGCCTGGATACTAAAATTGCTTGGCCGCGAAGGGGATCGGGATTGAAATTCTCTTTTTGCATGAACGTTGCTTTTTTCCAAGTCCAAATCTGGAGTTTTTGGCTCGGATTTTAACCAAGGGTACAGCGTCGATGGCGCCCCATTACTGGGCGATTGCTTATCGGAATTTTCTGAGATTGACGAAGCACGTGACGTTGTGATGACCACTGGACTGGCTGGGCGACGCGCTGCAGACGAGGAGACTGAGGAGAACGCTGATATGCATGACGTCACGGCGGTGTTTGAACTTGAGCTTCGACCAATCAAGGGCGGAGGTTTGCCGAATGAAGAACCTGAAACGAGGGAATACGTAAATGACATGAAGTACACGACAAATTAGTGCAGGTAACCTCTACACGCGTAAAAATCATCACGTTGTTGCAATGTTGAAAAGAAAGGATGCAACATTGTTGTGCTGCACCCTATTGTTCACACTTGTTAACAATGTTGTTCAGCATAGTTACAGCCGATTAAAAATGAACAATATTGTTCAATATTGTCGACAACTGTAAACAATAGGTGCAGTACAACATTGCAGCACCCTGTTTTACTGCAGGCTCATAATTTTTAGCTGTGTACTCTATGTTTTTACTTTGTTCAGATTTGTGCACGTGCTGATCAGAAAACTCTTGGTATTGAAAGAAATTATGAGGTCATTTATTTTACCAGTAAATCTGCTTGACTGCAGATGAGATGAATGAAAACCGAAGTCACTAGAATTCACGTGATGCGAGGGATAAGGAGGGATAACTGCGGAGCTTGGTTTGTTGATTGGAAGTTCAGGCTTCCCAAAAAGATCTTTTGACATATCCCCTTGTCCCTGGGAGAAAAACAACAACATTGATTTAGCTATCAAATGGGAAGAGTTGCCGCTGACGAAAAAAATCGTCTCACGGCAGACAGAGTAATTTAATATATCCACATATTTCGTAAGTTAAGTGTACAGGATTATACTAAGCAAGCACTCACTCTTTGATGACAATAGATTTTCCACGCAATGCGTACGTGCGCAGCACACCACTTGCCTGTCTTCTGAAATTAAAAATTTTTTTCAAACTGTAAGCCAGAAAAACTTTCAGCACGACATAAAAGTTTCAGACTTGACTTCCAATTCCAACTATTTGGCCAATGAGATGCATCTCAACAACTTGGTTAAGCATTCAAATGCGACCTCAGGCAGCGAGAGATGGTGACAGCCGTACTCAGGGCCACATTTCGTTGCATTTTTTTAAACTTTAAATCTTTCGAAATTTTATATTTCTTTTGAAATATGTGCCCATCACGATATCTAACCCAACTGATCTAACAACGTGCATCGGCGGCACTATTTCACTTCAACGTGGCCAATCAATACTCAATGTTAATTGCTGACAACAAGTCAGATTTCAATTCTCACCTTGTTATGTTGAGGCAACATATGAGAGCTGTATGTAGGCACAGGAGTAGAAAATGGCGACGCAATAACTCCAGGCTAGATAAAATAACAGTTTAAATAGTAATTCAATCCTAGGAGTTTGAACTGATCTCTATATATGAAACTGGAACACCATTTGTTCAGACTAACTTACTCTGCTAACTACAGCTGGAGTGTGTGGAGGATAATAAGGGGCAGCTAGGAGTGGTGAGGGGTAATAATGGGTATGTTGGTGTTGATGGTGATGCAAATGAGAATGTTGGTGCATTTCACGAGCTGCTGGTTTGGAATGATGCGAATTTTGCTCCATATCCGAGTGTGATTGAAGAAAACGATTGTTCAGCTCTTGGTGCAGAGCATCAGGCCCTTGTGAGAAATATTAGTGAGAAGGATTTCAGGGATTGTTCATACTTAAAACCTTTGAGGAACTTAAAGAAGAATTGCACAATATCTTCTACAAAAACTCAAATTAATACCTACAACCTCTAACATAGGTATAGATACTTCAATCTATGAAAATGTATTACACAAACTTTGTAAAGATGCAAAATTGTATTTATTTGTACCTGAATAGTTTGTTGAACCACAGCAAGGTTCGATAACAGACATTGGTTTTTGCAAGGATGAGGATAAACGTGGCAACCAGGGATTCTGAGAGATAACACGTGAGGATTGAGAGAAAGTGAGGGATGATGAGAATGACAGTGAGGGGGAATGGAAACCACTCGGCTTTGGAGATGAAATTACCCTCGTCCTGAAACAGATTAATTCCAGTTTAGTGACATGAATGCAACTTGGCGTCATTCTGAAGAATTTCAAAGTTAAATCGTACTTTTGTGAATCAAAGCACAGTTGAAATGGTTTTTCCTTTTTCACAGGCTCATCAACATCTTTTGAGAGATCCACTTTTACAGGAAGAACTTCTTTTTTCGGTTCAATTGCTAAAATAAAATATGTAAAATCTCTTACTTGACATACTTGCTGCATTTTACTGCAAACTACTCAAGAGCAAAAGAATTGTACTTAATTAAACACTGCAATTACTGCTCTGCATGCCACGAAAAATTGAGTCAATGAATAGAATACCAATATCAGCTATCTTTTCAATTCAATTTATGTTAACATTGACATACCTGGCATAATTAAAGTTGTGTTTGGCTTCTTATTTTCAAGTACCTTAACAGAACAGAAACTTGTCAAACACAATTCACACCATGTCAATGCAAGGTACTACAATTCAAACTCACTTGTTCATCCTCACTCTCACCATCACACTGAAAAAAAATTATTACAAAATAGACACATGAAATTTAGGCCAGAAATTTTCAATTATATATATTCACTTATGCATATATGCAAAAATGTACACGGTCATTACTTACAATGTAACCCTTCCCAGAATTCCCGGAATCTGAGCTATTCTGTAAATAAAAAAAGCATCAGAAAAACCTACTTCCATAGGAAACTCAACAAACTATATGGGTTAACTAGTGTACAACTATAATCTTTAATTTAAAATAAATGATAAAATATATTTTATTAATAAGAATTCTCACATCTGTCATTTGTCCAGGTGACTGTCGCGAAGCTTCAATTCCAATGACTTCATCATTAGAGCTCTCCTCCACATTAGCATGTTTATCCTTTTCTTTTACAACAGAAGATCCCTTAATGCTCTCAATCGTAGGTCTGGGAAAGTCTTGCTCGGCATTCTGTACCCTGTTTAGTTCCTCGTTTGGCACTTCAAGTTGCTCTTTGTTTAATTTTGAACCACACTCTTCATTGTTGGATGAAACCTGTGTATAGAGAAGAAAGACTTGTTTTGACAAGTACAATGGTTAGCTGTTGGACGAACCAACTAAAATAGTGACCATTAGCACATGGCCAATGAATTGAACCCATAAATTCTGAAATATAGCATAGTTCAAAGGGAATACATATTTGGAATATATACAGCAGATTTTCTTATCTCCACATTACATCGTTTTACATTGTTCAAATTGCCGAAATACTTGCTGTTTTTCACATTCCTACTGTAAATATATATATATATATAGTAAATATTTATAACATTGGAGTAAATTTGTAGCAGTTTGATTAATTCTGCAACAAAAATGTTTTGAAAATATCTGAATTTAAAAACATCACTGAAAACAATACTGCTCACAGTAGAACAAATTAATTTCTTTCGCATTCAGGAAAAGGACACACAGTCCCATTTAAAAACATTTCTTTTCATAAATCACACTGAAATAAAAGTTTAAATCGTTTAAAAAGAGACAACAAAGGCTCGAGTAACTTGTCTAAATAAAAGACTAACAAAAACCCTTTGATCTTTTCATGCAAACAGCCAAAAATGTTTACATTTACAAACTCGCTAAGCACTTTAAATATTTTCATAACTCGCCTACCTCTATTCCTCGTAGACTTGAATACGAAGCTATCACAAAACCATCAATGATATCTTCTTCAGGGCTGCTACTTCCTCGTCTTTTGCGCAGCTTCTTCCGTTTTGTTTTCTCCGTTTTGTTGCTTGAATCAAGCGCGAGTTTCGAGCTGTTTTCATCGACATCCGAGTTCGTTTGAGAACGTTTACTGGAGTTCGCATCTTTCATTTTTACGTCCTTACATGGCTTCTAAATGCCGTTGTTTTTTGATAAGACAACCAATGAAAGCATTTTTTGATTCATTATCGCAATATATCCAAAAAACAGTAAAAATAAAAGTAATAGAAAGTATTTTCTCTCACCTTTCGGAAGCACATTTAACTTCTTACCAAGTGTTTATATTAGACCTTCAGGCCCAGGCTTTTTGATATCTCGTTTAATTTATTCATTATGTGTTATTCCACATTATGTAAAGTTATTATTTCATTGAATAATTAATTGTTGATTACGCAATAAATTCGAGCGTGTATGAAAAGGACTGGTACTATTAGAAGAATTGTCAACAAACAAAAATTTATCGAGATTTTTCGAGTATTTTTCGAGTGTTTTTGCTCTTGTTTTGAAAAAAATCGTTATAAATCATCAAGAGATTGTGCGATAAGGCCGAAGGAAATTCACAGCAATGCAACAAGGATATAATTATGGACGAATGCCAATGCCACAGCCAAATTATCCTCCTCAAACTCGCCCGACAGTTCGACCACAATACGGGAATCATAACACTAGTAGTTTCGATAGAAGACATCAAGCTGATAGTGTGATGTCAAGATTAAGTAGTCAGCTAGATCAGGCTGATCAGAGTGAACTACAAGAATTACATGATAAGGAAGAAAAACTACATCAACTTTTGAACGAAAATAGCGAGGTATATAATGATAACACAGAAAACGGTTACGAAATACGTCATTTCAATCATGTGACTACCAGTCAAGTAACAAGTTTGCTTTTCACTTCCAAAATGTTTCTTATTTGCTACCCACTGAAACTGCACTATACTTCACGTTTCACGTTAATTCGTTTAACACCTAACAATTTTATTTCAAATGTCGGGTGACTTGCCAGTTAATACAATAGGTTTATAGAACTATCTGACTGTCTTTCATCTGCAGGTAGTACAAGTGCAAGCCGAACGAGAAATGCTGCTTGCGGGCAACCGCAGTTTAGCTGAGTACAACATGGGCCAGGGAACTAAACTAACTGAATGCAAACAAAGATTGGGACACTTATACCATCAATTAAACGAACAAATAGAACTGTTTGATGAAAATAAACAAAAGCTAGGTGTGTTAAATTGCTTAAGAGACTGCATAGCTTAGATTTGGTCAACCTCACAGGATAGCAAATGATGGCCTAATTGTTTACACCCTTTTTCATGTAATCATAATTTCAATGGATTTTCCCGCAGATAGTCTATCGGACCAATACAATCCTGATACGATAATGGCATTATTACAAACCTCTGTCACTCAGCTGGAAGAAACTTCTGAAGTATATTAATTTTCCTTTGTATGTCCTATATTTATTACAAAATACTTTTTCTGTACTGTTTTTGGTTTTGTAGAAAACTGCAGACAATTTTTTGGATGGTGAAGTATCAGTGGATGCTTTTTTAGAAAATTATGTAAAGGAACGAACAGAATTGCACATTCGACGAACAAAAGTTGACAAAATGAAAGAACTTTTAAGACACTGATAAAACACTAGAAGTTGTTTGGAATATTTGCTTTCGAGCACGAATGATTTGTAAAGGTAGTCCAAATCATCTTTGGATAAGATAAGTCATATGTCTAACTTCCCAAATGAAAGCATGGATTGTACAAATTTAAAAAAGTAAAGAGTTACGAAATATGTCAATTTGTAGCTATGGTTGTATAAAATTAATAGAAGATGGTAAAAGTATGAAGAAAATGTACATGTATGCAGTTAGGTTTCAAAATATATACTTCAAAAAGGACAATTTTGAAGGATTTTGACCTACTATAATTAAGCTATCACGGTTAATAAACGTTTTACCCGAAGTAACTTTTAAAGTCCTAGTATAATATTCCTTGAAATATTCATGTTGCATTGATATGCAGCAATCCAACTTTCGAAGTCACGTATTTACTTGACTAAATACACCTAGTTTGGTGCATTTAATGAAGTAAATTGGTCAAGTCAAGTATTGTTACGAAAATCATCGTTAAATTTTATTTTTTGTAAAGAAAGCGACTGAATTTTCCACTCATTCAATTCGAAGAAAAAACTTCTCGGAGATTTTCGATGGTTTTACTACTTTTCGTGAACTTATTATACACTATGACATCAAGAGTTGGATAAATTCGTTACCAAAAAACCGGAATATCTTGAGAACGCAGCGAGCGACTAAAAAATTGTAAGAAATGTTATATTATCATTTCAAGAGTTACCTCAAATACAGCTATAAGTATATTGAAAAAAAAGTGTTTCATGGACACTTATATTTTACAGTCCCGGTGAAACTCTAGAATTGCCAAATTTTAAAAGACAACAGAAAATTGAAACTCTAAACTCTAGTTTATGATGTTATACAACAGATTGTTTCAGAGGCCCTAACGCCTAGCATCATTTCTAACTCTAATTGAAATCTACAGCAAGACGTCCTGAATAAAAATTTGATTAAGTCAGTGGTAATTATTTGCACTTCAAGCACTGCGGTCGCTCCTATAAGTGAATCAAACAATCTCGCAAATCAGATATATACTCCGACTCAGAATAGCTGGCGTTGCGCCGCGCAGACTGCTCGTCCGACGAGTCAAACGCTCGCTTTTTCAGGGCTTACGTTTCTTTTGGGTTCGCTTCGAAAACGCAAGAGTTTTAGCTGAGAAAACATACAGCAAGGTAATTATTGTTTTAAAGCAGTTGAATGATAGACGACGGCTTTAGTGAAATTAACCGAAAGTTAGATTTTGCATGAATTTGTGCTGGACTCAGCCAGAAATGTCGACAGCAAAGGCCAAGTATATATTGCCAAAAAAACATTCGTTTTATAGCGAATATTTGCCACAGTAAGTTTATACTGCAGTCCTTGTACAACGAACGAAATTGAAAAGGCTACAAGAGCTTTAATAAAAACATTTAGTAACCGAAGTTAATTTTGCATGACTTTCGTCCGAATTTTGGTCGCAAAAACATTTAAAACTCATTTTCCGAATTACGAAAAAGAACATTTCTGCAACCGATCCCAAGTTTACAATATATTCATGTAATTCCAACATGAAAATGATCTCAATTTGTGATTGTTTTTGACAATTCGAATCGTTTAGTATTTATTAATGAGCAAAATGTCAAAAAACAAATCGAACATATTTTTTGCACTTAGCTATACAAGAAACTGAAGGGCCGTAGTAGTGCTGATATGATTCTTACTCTGATAAAAAAACATTCGTTTGTGCATGCGTAGATAAAAACACCAAGCACCTTTAAAATTTTAATGCTGGCATTTTCACACTCTTTGAAGTTTAGGCAAACAGCCAGATCTATTTGATTTTCGTTCAATAGACTGATCCTGAAAGAAAGTGATTCTAAAATGCCGCACACACGAGAAAGAAACTCTGGCGAGAAATCATCGTTTTCTGCATTTATGGACCGAATGGCAAAATTGTTCCGGGAAAACCGCAACACCGAGACGGGCAAAAACGTACGAAGCTTGTACAAGTCTGTTTCACAAAGTAACTCCAAGAGAAAATAAACTTGTAATAACGAATTGAAAGGCAGAGTGTTAAAAAAAAATATCACAAAACTTTAAGAGTTTAGTAAAATGTTGTTTTGAACATTGGAGTGAAATTAAAACTACTCAGTTTAAAATATGTTAAGATTGTAGTAAATAAGTGTATACATTACAATATAATATTGAAAGAATAGCCTGCATGAGTAAGCATAAATGTATCAAATATCGAAAAATGTTTAAAACATTAAAATTATAAAGCAGTTTTAAAAATTACGACAAACTATAAAGCAAGAGAGTATTAAATGGTGAAAAGGATCCAACAACAATCCGATTCGATTGAAGAAAACAGATTAATTTGATCAATTGATGAATTTCTTAATCTCATATAAATAAATTGATCTTGTTGTATGATGATAATTTATCTTAATTTAACGTCAGTAATTAATGAGATTTGCCATGTGAAGTAATTATATGATGACTAAAACTGATGTGTAGTTAACGTTCTAATTACGTGCATCTGTGTTGGGTAATTACTTCGAGATTAAACTAATTTAATTTGTGACTACTACCTGAAAACAATATGGCGTACTGCACATTACCCATTAAACTAAAATACATGGAACGCTACCTGAAGCCAAAGTCCGAGGTTGGTCCTAGTCTTTCCACACAAACGGAAAACACGGCCAAGAAACCAAACATATAAACGCTTTCGGAAAACGAGTCAAACTTTGCCAAAAAAAACAAGTTTTACGAAGCTACAAAGCATTTTTTTAGCAGAAAGTAAGAAAAAAAAACACCAAAGAAGAAAATAAATGCAGTTTTTTTTTTCTAATTTTACGAACGAACTCCCCCCAAAATACCTTCTTTTTTGGCAAAAACTAACAACTAGGAGCGAAATCTGTATTCCCGCGAGAGAATCGCGAAACAATAAACACGCGTGTCTGGGTGTTAAATTTGGCTTCAATTGATTATTAGACAGTATTATTAGAGGTAGCGTTCCAGGTATTTTTAGTTCAATGGCTATAACTCAGTCAACACCACTGAAATGAATATAACTGGAACGCTAAACCCTATGAATCAAGTTAATGGTTTTGAAATCATGGGTTTGAAAATTATACGTGTATATTAAAATATTTTAATCACCTTTCCAACGAGATAGACCATCTGCACATCAGGGTCATAATGAGGAAAATTCACTCCATTGCTCGAATCCATCTCATCTGTTTTAAGCGGCTTTTCCAAGTTGTTCTGTATGAAAAAATCAAATCAAGATTCTGGTTGGAATCCCTATGGTTCGAGTGAATATCTTAACTTTAATAACACTGCATAAAGTGTGGTTGCAACAGTGGCAGACACTTCACATAATACTGGGGAGGGGGGGGCGAGACCAAACTTTGAACGTTTACTGTGAATATGCTGACGGAAAATTATAGCAAAATTTGTTCTTGTTAACGTATATGTGTACTATGCTATCTGAATGTAAATATAATAGCAGAATTCAAAAATGAA
>JAODVM010441715.1:0-23421 GCA_025400095.1 Phenganax marumi
AATACAAAGTTTTGTGGAAACACCACGTAAATTTATTTTTGCAATAAATTTATTTTTGCAGTAAATTTATTTGTGCAATAAATAAATAAATTTACGTGGTGTTTCCACAAAACTTTGTATTGTTTGTTGTATGTTGTACGTATATAATCAAAGAAAGAAGGAGATGACATCGAACTGACAGGGAGAGTGATATGTAGATTGTTTGAAGAACACAGTCTGGAGGAAAGAGAAGCGAGACATGTACGGGAAAAGGAAACGTGCAGAGAACTAATGAAGAACGGGAGAAAGGAGGCTCGTTATGCTGACTTGCAGCTTCGCAAGACTTCTAACCAATCGGAAAGTGAAAGGACTGATTGCACACCGCCCAGATAACGACTCAAATAGCAAGTGTTTTATATACTAGCTTTTCAGCACTCAGTCTCGCCATAGCAATCTGTAAGCCGCGAATATCGCAAATGCCAGTTACGGAAATTGAAAAATCAAGTCACAGACCAAAAGTATCGAAATGAAAAAGATTTGATGTATTTCGAATTCCTGATATAAGTTTCTTCTGAGTGGTTTCCATATGAATGCCAGTCGTTCAAACTCGCAGAAAAGCATGGAAACTAGCATGTGACTGAGCGCGCTAATCAAACTCAAACTCAAAGCGAAAATATCTAAGGGCAACTATGAGAGGTAATTACCGCCAAAGTAAAACACGTATATTGTGCAAGATGCATTTCAATATGACATATTGCATTGTGTTATTCTATCTCGTGTTATATTATGCCTGCCAAATTCGGCACACTGCATTATGCGAATGAATCCAGCATTCCATTCTGGCGCTGCCCATTTCGATATTCGATTTCGTATTTCATTATGGTCAATATGGTGACGTAACCTTATGCACGACGCTGAGGCACGTGCACACGGGCGCCGTTTTCAAGCGTTTCTAAAAACGTTTGTGTCTCGTTTATCGTTTTAGCGCTTAGTTAGCACATTCCAAGGGAAAATATTTTCAATATATAAAATTAGCTACAGCCTCTGTCCTAAATTGTTGGTGTTTGCATCCGTTTTTGCGTGAAAACACAAATGAAAACGCTCAAAAACGTTACCGTGTGCACATAGCCTAATTCGCTTTTCCTCAAGCAGGAGTTTGGCTCAGTTTTTTGATAACTTCAAAACTAACTAATCTATTTCAAACAAAAATGCATAGACTATTCTTAAATCAAAGCGCTTTTCATTTGCAGACAACGAGAAAAATCCATCCTTATTCTTGATTCTTCATTTATACCCATGGAGAACAACATATACTTGCAAAACTGTTATGAAAACTAGACAGATCATCTTAATTGGCAACAGAAAAAAACAAATGCTATAAAATTGATATACCTTCTCCTCGAACACAACTTGGAACTAAAATTGCCACGAAAAACAGAGAGAAATGCTTATCCATTCTGTTTTTGCTATTTCTTCAGCATAGCTTGGAAAGGAGAGTTGATACGTGCGACCGGGTGCGTTGAATAAATTCCCTGCTCTTATTGCGCTGCAATTAGTGTGTTTGGAACGATATTATTAAATATTAATACTGATATAAGGCAATTGTTTCCTTGGATATAACAAACAAGGGGCAGTGTTTGCAAAAAGACAGCAGGTTTCGAAGCAATTAGAATAACAAACGATAGCAGTGATATTTTTTCCCAAGCATTTATGACAACTGCGTAATGTTTTACTCCCCCACAATGAGATGAGACAATATCAAAATTAGAGAAAATGCGATTCAGTGTTTGTTTTCAAAATATTCATGTGAGACTGGTATTTTGGTCAATAATACTAGCACAGGTGCACTGAAAGCGATTGCTTCAATTTATATTATCGGATATTCTAGCTATAATGAGTGCGTCAGAAATGTGCCGAAGAATAAGAGTGTATCAATTAGATATCAATCATTTTTCAATCAGAATTTCTTAAATTGTCTGATTCAATTTAACATGTTGATGTATGTGTACTGTGCAGATTTTCAAAACGCCCTTGATTATTTGGAGTTTTTATTATCTTCTAACTTGAAGTTTCTCTCGACGTAAAAAGAAATGTAACTTTTTCAACAAGTATATTCAGTTGTGTGTTATAGAAATTAGAGGGAAATTGTCGAAGCTCTGTTTCTTGCCTAAAAATATATATTTTACCCATGTTGCTAAGTTCCCGAACAATATCTCTTATTGCAGAGAGAGGGAGTGATGCGCACAATTTGATCGCTAATAAATTTGAGCTGCACTGCTCTTTTGAGCAAATTATAGCAAGTCTATGAATGTTCAAGACATTACCATTGGAAAAGTCTCTAATTCGTAACATTTTCCTACCGCAAAATCTAATTACGTTTTTGCACTCTTCGTCATGAGTATGTTGAAAAAACGATGTCTGTCTCGATCTAATTTTGCGCATCGCAAGCTTATTTAAAGCAGATATCAATTGACAATTAGCTGCACTACGTGATTGTACAATATTATAAGATTTAATGCTACACAACATTTTTAACGCGCAGCAGGTCTGTTTGTCCAATCTGTTTCTCCGGTATAATTAAAATAAACTCTACCCATTCAACAACAGTTCAATGCGGCATTTAAGCAAAGTAAACGCTGTCTTTTTATAAAACTGTTTTTCACTTTACAAGTGTTGTGAACTCTAGTTCTAATATTGACTGCCTAATTTCAAAATTTTCAGTATGCGTTTTGAATACCTAGGATAGTCGCCAAAACTGATAAAGACGCGTTTTCTGATTGTTTGATTCAAACAGTGAAACGCAGTACAACCAATCACAAACACTGATGGTCACTTTTGTGCCAAAGTTTCACTAGTTTTACCCATGAAAGTGATGGAATATACACCAGTATAAATGACGTCATACCCACACTCTCACGTGGCCATACTGTACACAGTATGACCACTGCAAACTGTCAGCATACCACCAACATCCAATAACAGAACGTTTTAGCCCACTCTAAAACATTCCCTTGTTTTTGGCAAAGGGTATCCAACATTTTGAACGTATCAGAGCGTGTGACATTGCAAATATGAGTTCCAAAATAGGACTTAAAATTGACGAGCTACCATCTCCCTGTTTTATAGTCAATATCAATAAAGTAAAGAGGAATTGTGAACGTATGAAGAAGAGATGTGACTCACTGGGTGTTAAGTTACGACCTCATATGAAGACCCACAAAACTGTGTAAGTTTGTAGAAGTCTATGTTGATTAAAATGGTAATCTTATGAGACCTAGAATTGGTGGCTAATAGCATAAGAAATCTTCTCTTTTTGCTGGTATCTACAATGAAGTGTTTGACAGAGTATGATTAATAATTAACTGAGCTGCATAGAAGCCACGCTCCTCCCCCTGAAGAATTAAAAACCAAGTTTGTATAATTATCCATATGTTTCTTTCAGGGAAGCAGGTGTGTTGATGACCAGCAATTCTCGACGACAAGTTGTAGTGTCAACCCTAGCCGAAGCACAGTTCTTTGTGGAAGCAGGTTTTGATGACATCACCTATGCTTACCCTTTAAGTTTTGAGAAGCTTCCTAGATGTGCTGCTTTGTTGAATAAACTGGAGTTGCTTCATATTGTTGTTGATAATTTCGAGATAATTGAGGCTCTGGGAGCGTACAATTTACCTTTGGGCAAGAGATGGTCTGTGTTGCTCATGGTTGACTGTGGATATGGAAGAGGTGCTAGTCTTTGTTATTTTTCGGACAAATTATTCGTCGTGAAGAGATGCTCATGACTTAGTGAGTCAATAAAATCTCTGTTGTTGTCTCAAAATTGTTAATTTTAGTTATCATGTAGCAAAGTGCCCTGGAGTCCCTACTTTATTTGTTCCTTTATCAAATATCTTGCTTGTCAAAGGATTATTAAACTCTTGCATCTTAAAGTGTTAATAAAATTTTTCTTTAAAGATGGAGTACCATGTGATAGTGATGATGCCTTAAAAATGGTTGAAAGGATCACATTGCTAAGCAACACTACATTTTGTGGAATCTATACTCACTATGGTGCCACTTACAAATGTCATGGTGCAAAAGAGATCCAAAAGTCAGCAGCCATGGCCTGGGGACAACTTGTTAATCTTGCTAAGAGGTAGAGTTGATCATAGTCAGTAAGGCTAGTAATGAAATCAAGGTACCAACAGTGAGTTGTCTTATAGAATCAGAGCAAGAGGCATCGAATGTAAGAATGTTGGCGTCGGTGCCACGCCCTCCTGTTCACAACCACCGCTTGCAGTCGAGGGCATCACAGAGTTTCACCCTGGAAACTACGTCTTCAATGGTAAGTGATTTTTCTGACCTCATCTGACTTTTGTACAATGTGCACATGCTGTCGTCAATGGACTAGTTTTGTCATTGGGAGTAAATTACTCCTTGGCTGTCAATATTTTAGATATACAACAGACATTGATTGGTTCATGTGCACAAGAGGACATTGCTTGCAAAGTGTTGACAAGAGTCATCTCACATCATCCCAAGAGTGGTCATATATTGATAGACTGTGGCTGGCTTGCATTGACTCTGGACAGTCTTGGTAAACTACCCACGGGATTCTGCATTTTTGAAGGAGAACCAAACTTAAAGTGAGTTAAGTTTCAACTCATTAAGTTGCTGGAATCTCTCCTGAGAAGTATAATAATCATCTGATGTTAGACTGAGGTTTAATTGAACATGATAATTAGGGGGAGTTGCTCATTAATTTTGTGTTATGTCCTACTGATTTCGTTTGAAAGCAGTTGTTTATATGGAATCCGAACATGACCATATGAATATCCCCCCCCCCCCAATGATCATGTCTAGTTACAACTGTGGCCATTCAATGGATTAGATTTGCAGTTAGGTTTCTGTAATTGTGAATTAAGCTAGTCTTATGGTAGCTTTTCCTATTTCTCACTATCTAAAGGTTGGAATCAATGACACAAGAACTTGGCAAAGTTATTGCTATTGATGGTAAACTTGATTTTTCTCAGTATCCAATTGGGTCAACATTAAAGATCTTACCCCACCATGTAAGTAAAGAATTATGCCACACTTTGTCACCTACTCTGTCTTTCATGATGTTTTTTTTTCAAGGAAAGACTTTCACTGTTCCCAAAGTAAATAACAAAGTCAAGGTGCACTGGGTCACATTGACACTTATTATTAAAAGGTTCAACATGAACTTCCAACAAAAACATTAGCAGTGATGTTGAATCACTTGATTATTTTTTTTTATACAGGCATGTGCTACTGCAGCTATGCATCCAGTATATTACGTTCATGATGGGGAGTCAGTTGTAGAGGAATGGAAGCCTGTTAGAGGATGGTAATTTACGTGGATCTGCATTGTAACTGTCAGGCAAGTTTATACAATTTATTACAACAATACCTCAAGTAGATTTTCAAAACATTTGTTACAAAATTAATACTTTATTATTGATTATCCGTATTCCAATAGAACTATGTGAGATATTTAACGACCAAAAACATAATTATGCATGTGACTACAATGCCACCAAAAACAATCCACTTGTCCTGAAAGAAAAGGAAATTAAAACTATGAAAAAGCCACTGACTAAGCCAAACATATTTAACAGCTGCCTACCTGAGTGCCTCTTTTGTCAATCAGTCTGATCAATGTGTTTGAGAGACCCAACGTGCTAGCTACATCGAGAATTCTCTTATGTACTCCTTTCAAAGTTACTCGCTGATCTCGAAGGTTTGTAAGAATGGTAGAACCACTGCCTAGCAGGTCGTCAACTCCTTGCGATGCGTTGTGGAGACTTGAGTTGTGTTGTAGTGCATGATCGATCATGATTGATGTGTCTCCATTCTAAATCAAAAAGATATTACTATACTCTGAACAGTGCACCCCACTTTATTACTGTCTAACAGGCTCACAGCAGATTATTTCAATTGGTTATGGTGAAACTCTTGCTGGGTTAATCTTGGTCTTGTTTTTTCTAGTTTCACTGAGAGATGATGGCCTGAACTATAGTCAAATATAAGCAGTGCTACACTTGGCTTATTAGTGATTGACCGATTATCGGCATCGGCATCGGTATCAGACTGATATTTGCGATATCGGTGAACAATCAGCATCAGTGACCGATTGTTTAAAAACCATTTCTGTACAAAATCAACACAAATAAAAGGATTTCATGAAATGAAAGGTTTTTCTGATAGAATTTTTGATTGTTTTGAATTTGACACATTATTTCTTTGAAGTTTAAAAAATCTAATAGTTCCTCGAAAGAATTCCACGTCGAATTTGGAATGAAGCAATGTTGTAAAATTGAAGTTCTAGCACTCAGTACAGACTGTTTTTGATGAGTTGCAAACATTAATTTGGTGCAACAATAGTGCGCTTTTATAAATTTTATAAATTGGTATGAGCCATACGAGTACATCTTTCAATAAACTGGCCATATTGTGACATTGAAACCATCGGTATCGGCGATATTGCCGCACAAGCAATCGGCTATTGGTCATTTCCGATAGTTGCACAATCGGTCAATCACTATGGCTTATTATGACTACAAACTAACATTTGTGGTGAACTTTCTTTGTAAGAGTTCTTCTCTTTCTTCCTCCTCCTTTTTCTAAGAAATTGAGAGAGAAAATGTCACATACATTGTATATACATCTTTCTCAGAAATAGTTTCATAAGACTGTCACCTTCAACATTTGTTTCTGTCTGTAGTTTCTCAATGCCGCTTCCAAATGTCTTTGGTCATACACCAGCTGATCAACTTTCCTAGACATTCAGTTTTTTGGACATTTAAGTGACGATACCATATTGAAGTTTACTTTACCATGCTCACTGATGTTGTTACGCGTTTTCCTGGGACTTACATTTTAGAATTTTGTCGTTTGTGTGCTGGTTCTTTGTTCAGCAGGATATTCAGCCTTTCACAATTTGATGCTATGGTTTGTAGATTTGATTCGATGCGGCTTTCAATGTCTGGTAAATAACCGCACCTTAATTGTACTAAGATTTACATTCCTGTGAAAAACGGCTTGTTGTTTGTGATAATTGCAAACCTACCATTAGCCTCTTCTCCCTTTGTGGTAGCTAGTCGATTTAGAAGTCCTTGAATTTCTAATGACAACCTGGAAGAAGTCGTGCCATAATTTCAAATTGAAAACTCAATCTTTCAAAACAAAAGCGAATCTATTCAACGGTAAATTTATTCTTACTTGTTGGTTTGTTGATACAAGCTATCCATGTTAGCCATCTTGACTGGTTTTAACTTCGCTTTCACGGTTAAGAAATGCAAAACAAAAATTTTCTTTCATCTCCATTCGGACCATTCCTGGTCGTCGCCATCTTGTGCTTTTATTTGGACACGTCGGCATTTAAATTAAAACACATACATCACATAGACAGTGTCGGAAAAAGCCGTCAATGACTGATCTTTGAAAGTGAAACTGGATGGATCACATGCCCATAATTCTGTCCTTTGATTCCTTGATGTGCATGCTTCAGCACTGTGGTTTGCACGGTTGCACTACAGTCATGGCTCGTGTACATGTGTTTTTATTTATACGTTACAATTAATTACAGTCTGTGTATAAGCTAATTTACCGAGAATTGAGTGAAATTTAGTGAACAAGCTGAAATCTAGTGGCAATATCCCGTGCAGTTGCTATTTTCGCGTTCTTTATTCCTCCGTCTTGTCTTATGCCCAAATACCAGAAGTTGGGATCTTTAGAACATTTTTGTGACTGAAATGTTGAGCTAAGTTCAGCACCGACGTGTGGTGTGTAGAGCAAAATTGTCTCCGGGTTTTGGCCGTTTAGCTAAACAAACAAGAGTGATTTACGGTCATTTATTTATTTATTTAATAATATTGTACTGTTTTTTATTAATAATATTTTATTATATATAGTAATAATAAAATATATGCATAATATTGTATATAATAATATATATTTAATTATATATATTATTAAATTAAACTATATTAAAATTATATATAATATTATATATAATAATAATATATATAATATTTTATTAATTTATTTAATAACATTGTACATTGTCATTGTACTGTAGGATGAACTCAGGGAATGAACGTTTTGTAAGTTTGTCCAAGTGATAGTCACACCATAAGAAGTAAAGTAGTAATGAAGTATCAGTAGCTACTTACTGTTGAGTAGGCTCTGCCTGTCGTGCAGGAAATGGCTATGTACGTGCCAAACGCCTTGTTTTGCAATCTCACTACAAACTTTCCTTTCTGTCGACTGTAAACCAACACTTTAAATAACACTGAAAATTGAATGAAAATATCATGTTGATGGCTAAATAATCGCGCCAGACCTAAGACAAATTGAACTGAATCCGGAATCTATGAGGACAAGAGCACATGAAGGTTGCCGTGGACGTTATTTCAGATTTCAATGCTTTACAGTGTACTCAAAACTCTCATCGAAGACTTTGTTGATTTAGAGCTTAAAATTTCGTCCACAACTATGTTTCATTGTCAGCCGTGTCATCATCTCTCGTTTGCCTAAGGCTGAACTGTTATAACCACACGTACCGTCAGGTGTATCCGTAGATCGTGTAGCGTACACCACACCATTTTTGTCTATCGCGAGGAAGCCACGTTTGTTGTTGTGAATCTTACGAAGTAGGAAATTTGTTGGTTGGGTTGCAATACTAGATCTGTGCTGCCACAATGTGTTCTCATCATTCCTCTTCAGCATACTGTCAATTTCATCTAAAAGCCACACTCGTCTTTCGCTTCTCTTGTTCAGAACTCCGAAGTCATTTTCAGGTCTCGCCAAATGAACTGTCAACGCTAAAATAAAAAACTACAAAAAGGAATCAAATAGTTTCCTCTATACCAATTTCAGTTTTGTATTGTTTTTTCATTCTTTTGCCGTTTCGTGTAGTTAGTTTAATTTTTTTAACACATCTCTGTTTTCTTTACATAGGACTGTTTCGAAACGGTATAATTGGATCTTACGTAACTTCAAAGCATTTCTCATCCATTTGGTCTCATGCACGTAAGTTTTTATTTAAAGTTGTCTAGCTACCTTGATATAAATTCATACAAATCAGTTTAACAATTCACGTGCAGCACCGTAGCGCAGCAGCCTCGGATTATATACTAAAGATTGCGGATTTAAGATTACAGGCAATAGATTATAGACTGCAGATTACATGCGACAAACTAGAGATTACAAACAACGGACTACAAATAGTGGATCAAAAATTGTAGGCTGCAGACTAAAGATTATAGACTTAAGATCTAAGACTTAAGATTCCTGGATAGTTGCATCTGTGGGGAAAATGAAACATACAACCTCATTGGCTAAAGGTACTAGTGCTAGTTGCCTAACAGATAATGATTTGCAGATTAAAGATTTCCAGCTTCTGACTACACAAGGATTCTATGCCACAGATTACAGAATAGGGACTACGGTACCAACCATATTCCATTGATGGCCATTTCCATCAAAGCGAAAATATTCGAGCAGGTGATTAGAACAGGCAGAAGAGCGTGCGTGGGCGTAGCATTCTACGTGCAGTAATTTTGCGCGGCGCGAACGCACTTGAGACGTGTCTGGACCGGCTTTGTTGGCAGGCAAAAAATGGAAAAGAAAGATGCCGGATGATGAGCGTTCGGAGGCAGACTGACTTGTCCGGCAGAGTTAGAGACCATTTTGCTACGCCCACTCAAACACTTTTACTTCGATTGGAAGTTAACGTTTACGGCCGCATCGCGGGTGCATCGTGCTTTTGTAACAATGCGCTGAGCTGTCAGTCCTTCACAGAGCATGTCAAGAAAGCTTTTCATTGTGGGACTAGCACTTGATAAAAAGTAAACAGGGCTGGTAACAGCTTAGCTCGTTGATGTAGCATGCGTTGTTTTTCCGTCATTTCATTGAAAATATCACATAGAAATTTTCAGACTTAAAAGCTCTTGTTTTCGCAGCTGGGTATCGTTAAATAAAAAATTGCAAATTCCTGTATAGTGACCACAAAATACAGCAATGCTGTATTCTTACAACCAATTTTGTTGACAAACTAGCAATATCAAATCTACAAGGAAGCAAAATGCCTCTTCCTTTTGGCATAGTTAGTAGGCGCTTCTAAATATTACTAATAAGGCTTTGTGTAGCGCAAAATAGTACAACCGAAATGTTTTTGACAAACTATAATTTCTTAAATAAATCAATAAGGAATTCTACCTGCTCACTTTAAATTCTGAGCGGGCAAGTTGGGTAAATTTGATGAATCGTTTGTCATAATATTTGGTGTTTAATCACCCTAATAATTTCACTAATAAGCTTCCCACAATGTCTAATGGCCTATGTATTATTATTACGATTTCCAATAAGTCTGAGAGGCAGCTCGCGTGCTAGTACAAAATGTAGTCTATACAGTTTCTGATTTAAAATAGTCGAATATTTGAATAGACCATTACGCGTGTTTTTCAACGTGACTTTTGTAATAATTTGTAGATAATTTTATGCACTTCAATTGTTTCAATATAATCCGTCGAAACACATTAGTTTACCTTGGAGTAGGAAACCTACATATTTTTTGGCAGTTTAGAAAATGCATTTTGAAAATTCATCTAATGTCTTACCTCTATTTGGAACATAATTCTCTCAGCAACAATAGTCAAGTACTTTACTGACGTCTAATGTGACAGCAATAGTGAACAGCTGATTATAACGGTTTTCAATTGATGAGCAAGCATTTATATCCTGCTGACTTAATGACCAACTCCCCAACATGTAAAAAAGTTTCAAAAAAAGTAGTTACAGTACCATTTAGCAGCCTAAACGTCACGTACTTTCATTGGCTCATGTGGGTGTGATTGAGACATGTTATCTGTCGAGTTTCATTGCCATTACAAAGGGATGACAATTTACATACAGATTACAGTGCAAGTTTTTTTGTTGAGTTGCAAAATGCGGACTCAGGAAAGTAAAATTGTGGTATATTGGTAAAAAGAAACGTGGGTTTAATGTCTAACAGTTTTGGTAATTTGTATCATGGATTATGCGTGTTATAACTGTGAACATCTTTTGTATTCAGCAAAATTGGAAATACTTTAGGCATATTTAATTCTGAACTAAAAATTTCTCACTCAAGTATGTATGCCATGCAGCGCTTTTAAACCTGGCTTTTAGGTAGTTTAGCAAGTTATATGTTGACTTAGGTGGGTTTTTAACTAAATGAATATGATGGTAATCTTTGCTGTATCATGCAAAAATCTTTGGCTGCAGGCGACAGCCTTAGGACAGCTGAATTTCCTAGCATAGAATTTGCGGAAGTGTTTACTCGCTCCACTGACTCGCTCACACAATGTCCGAGCATACGAAACACTTGTTCAGCGGTAGCTACATTCTCCGTACATTGACATGACCTCATTCCATTTTAAAAAGATAATTGCTACTTGTGGTGAAATAATCAAAGCTGAAACCTTCTGTACATAGCTATGAAACCATCCCACTCGTAAGCTATAACAGCTGCAATCGCTAGCTTTATAGATAACGAAAATTTTAAAGTAAAACATTGCATTGAACAACATTGAACGGTTCCTTCCAGTTGAAAGGAATTCTTAAATAGCTCTTTCAGTCATTAATGTTATCATGTTATATCATTTAGAGCCTCTCGTGATTAATCAATATTGAGCTATTATTGTCAAAACAACAGACGCTTAAAAACAATGCGCATCTTGCTTGATCAGTATAATCTGCGCTGACAAGCTCTAGAATATATTGTGCGGCGTCCTCTTTATCCGAAAAGGACGCTTTCGTTTTAAGTGCCTTTTAAGTTTTGACATTATCTTGTTTATATATCAGTATAACTTCACAGTTCTCAGGCTCTTACTGTAACTTGATTCAATCCTCTTGATGTTTTCAGATGAACTAAACTTTAATTATGAAGTAAAACTCTGCCACTATAATTACTCATGTACGCTCGTAACATGACAACCTATCTTCCCATTAATTTTGAGAAATGAACACCTCCAGAGATTCGCTAAAATTAGACATGATTCTAGAAATATATATCACGATGCAACGTTTGCAAAGATAGTATTTTCTGTACGTCTTTGAATAATACTTTTTAATAAAACAAGAGGATGTTCGTGATTATTACAGATATGAGACGTCACAGTTATTCTTTCCGAGATTCAATCTCTCGAGAGGCGACATCCGCAAAAGGCCAATATGATGCTGCATGTTTCTTCTTCTGATAGTTTTCTCCTATCATTAAGTTATCGTGTTTAGATCTTGTGATTTCTAGCAATTGTTCATCGAACGGATCAAAAAGAAAAGTCTGCGTGGAAGTCCCGCGGGATGCGCGTACACACAGCGTTAATTTCCCATCATACACTTCGTGCTTCATTGATAGCGCCGAGCTTGTACTGCGCGGTTCAACTTTCGAAAACTGGACACGAGCGTTATTCTCATCTTTTGGAGTCACGTTGAGAGTGACGTCATTATATTCCCATTGGCCTTTTATGACATCACTGATACTGGCGTGGGTCTCTCGTATTGCGTGTTCCATTTCGGCGAGTTTCGCTTTTGCTTCGGTTAGTTCATTACGTAGTCGGGATGCGACGGCGAGAGTCGCGCTCACGATGAAACTCGAAGGAATGATGTTTCCCTCCGATACTTTACGTAAAGTTTCTTCGTGTAATCTATAAACGTCAATAACGTCAAGCGTTTTCAACTTAATGTCTTCGGAAAGTTTCGTGGTAGCGAACAATTCTTCGGCAATTAATAGTATAGAATCGTGTTGCGGTCGGTATGCAGTCGGTATCGCTTGAGCTAGTGCTTCGAACTCCTCTAGAGTGATTGTGTTTCGTTCAGTTCGTTCCCACAGGTGTTTGTCTATGAATTTGCACAACCCGGTCGGAGAGGCAGTATGAATATTGTGTTCCACAATGCTGACGACAGTGTTGGTTGGCATGGTAACAAGTATCTCACGAGGTATGACGTCAAGATTATTGCTGATTGCTTTCAATAAGATTCCTTCGCACTTGCAGTGTAAATGTGTGGCCAGTCTGACAAGCAGACATAACAGTTCACTGGTCATAACTTCACTCAGTCTAGCGCTCTCTGGTAACTCTAATAGAATTGCATCTAATGTATTTGCTAACTCCTCAGCTCTAATCGTGTTACCATCATCCGCCTCGCGCTGCGGGCCTTCGGCGTCCAAATATTCAGTGATACTACTCCTGTTCTGTCTCACAATCTGCTGAAGATACTGGCCTACTAGGCTTGCAATCGTTGCGACGGCCACAGATGCATCTCTCGCTCCGATTACGAAAGCAACGAACCATTCCTTGGGTAATATCATCAACGCTTCATTGATCTTCTGCAGAAAACATCTCTTTCTCATAAACTGAAAAATACCACTGAAACATGGCGATAGTATATCAGGATGGTTTGCAATTGCTCCCAGTGCGCACGTAGATGCCAGGATATGTAAGATGTCGTCCAAGCAATGAGGATGTCCACGTACGACTATACCTTTGAGAGCGTTGCTTGCGTCACTGGCCAAGTTCCCGTGCGATGTCATTTGCAGGAATTCCGCCGCGCAACGTAACTCTACGACATTACTCGTGTTTATATCGATCTCAAGACCGTAGCAGTAATCGGCGATCAATGAGAAGATTTTTGCCCCGCCGGGAAACTCCGACAGAATCACTCTATTTTCATCCATCATGCCACATCGACACAGTGCTCTGAAGAAATCCGAGTTGATACACAATGGAAATTTATGAAGATGAAATTCATTCTTATCGACTACAACGCAAATATCTGACAGTTCTGCGCTGCCACGAAATTCACGCATCTCATTCACTCTCGTTACGATCATGGCGCTCTTTTTAGACTTGATTGTTTCACACTTTTTGTTTTTTGGATGGTTCTCTTCCCGTGTGACTTTTGATCATTCAATATTCGCTCGTCCTTCGGAAAGCAAATATAGCACAGAATTATTGCTTCAACGCTATAACAAGCGCACTAGTGTGATGCAGTTTTTGTCACTTCTCCCAGTACCTTTTGTTCTTCAATGTTCCAATTTTTGTTGTGAAAAGTTCCTTGTGACAATTTTCTAAACGTACTTTTGTACATTACATCTGTTCTTTGTTGCTGAGGCGCAACTACTGCGAAACAAAAACTGACAGGTGTTTTATGGGTCAATATTTAATTATTCATACTAAACTTCCTTGCTCATAAGCACGTTTCCTTGCTGGTTCTGAAGCAACATTCAAACAATGTAACCAATTGAAGTTCTAGGTATCTAGCGAAAAATGTTTTCGTGGGCGTTGGGCTTCATGCGTGTCGGCATTTGGACCATAATACGTTCTAGTGATGTAAACAAACCATGTTTTAGCCTTCCTCTACAACAACTTTCGATCAGTAATCCTGATCATCATCAATTGAAATATATCTGATGATTATAGAACCCCTGGGTGGCAGAAACTTTGGGCTTTTGGTAGGATTTCCTCATAATCTTTGCTTGAAAGTTCCCCTGATCTTACAATAAAAGTCAAATTATATTGATGACTATGAAAACAACAAAAAGATCTTTTTGCTCCAAGTTGGCATGAGAAATTCATGGCACTTGATCGTGTGAAAATCGTTTAAAATTATTCATTGTACACGATTAACGAAACTGGTTGCAAATCCTATAGGCACCCTAGTTAGCTGGGAAAAAGATAGTGCATGGAAGTTGAAGGGAACTGTATTCCTGGGTGGTGCTTAAAAGAGAAATCCGGACTTCAAAATGGACGTCACTTTTCCGGGGAAGTTTGATTTAAACCAACGCTGCTCTTGTATCTAATTTTGAACATCATCGCAGCAATCAGTTCTTTTTGAAACACCACGGTCGCAAATAGTTCTCTTTGGAAAACCATTTCAGGATATAGTTCTTGTTGGAAGAAAAATCTGGCACTTAGTTCTTTTTAGAACGCCATTGTACCAATTCGTTCTTTTTGGAACGTCAGAGTAGCAAATTAGTTCTTTTTGGAACGCCAAAGCAGTAAATTACTTCTTTTGGAATGCCAAAGTAGCAATTACTTCTTTTTGCAACGCTAGTACAACAATTAGTTCTATCTGAAACATCATAGAACCGTAATTAGCAATTTAAACGCAAAACACGCGTAATACCGGCTATCTTGCTTTATTATTTTATAAAAAGTAGAATTTTTGACAGTATTTAATTTCCAATGAAATCACATTAAAAATTCAAATATCTTATGAGTATGTACAAAAGTGTGTCAGAAATTATCCTATCTTAGTACATGGTGCTACACTAAAATGTCTGTACAAAAATACTCTGTTGAAAAATCATACATAAAAATATTATTCTGTACAATACATAGAATATTATTTGTATTTAGCTTAGGGTTTTCTCACCCAGTTGAAATGCATCACAGAGAACTTTCAACTTTTCCGCTACACATAAAAAATGACTATCTAAACATAGTTTATGAACAATTCTTTGTGACGCACTCTGAAATATTTCACGGGGCTAAAAACTATTTCATAATTTCAAGATATACACTGGTAGAAAAATAGAAGTGTGTAGAAATAATTACACCTGTTACTAAAAATGCAAAGTTCCAAGTTTACATGATTACTGTTACTCATACCCTCCTCGTTCTACGTTTTGGGAATGGCTTAGATAATAATAGCATGTATTGGCTGTGAATTGGTCCATATTTGGATCCATGGAACAGGGTTGTGGAATTAGCTCTATCCCAGAATATATTAGCACTATTTTGTCTTTTATGATCCATTTAGATAACACAGACCTGGGGTATATGGTGAGTTATGATTGAGATATTTCAGTTGTTCGCGAACGTCATCCACCTTACTTATTGTTTCCAGAACTGGTACCAGTTCCAGCAGCTCAGTATCATTATAATCATCAAACCATGATACAACTGGAATCTAGGGGGTATAATGTAGAACTTAAGCAACACATGCAAAAAATTGAGTCAATCTGTAGTGGACCTGATGCGCTCGCGTTAGAAGACAATGAATGTGTACTGTAGTCCAGTTAATGTTGTACTACTTACAGCATTTTCAGGATGAAAACTATAAGATGCAGGTGAGTTGTCAATAATGACAACATCGTTTAAATTTCTTCCCAGTCGACTGAGATCCTAAAAAACAATTTTGAGTTTAATAAGAGAGTCTCACTCTGACAAATAAATTCATCTGCGGCCAGTTGTTCAAAGGTGGGTTAGCTTAACCCTGGGTTAATCGACAACTTCAACCTCAATTTCAAACTCTCTTAAGTTAAATTTTCAATTAAATTTTTGCTCAAACTCTTTCCCTTAATGAGTAATTTAATGCCTCAAAGTTTCAAAAGAAACAGTGCTTCAAAACGGGGCAATAAAAACGGTGAGTTGAATTTAAACCTGGGTTAGTTGCTAACCCACTTTTGAACAACTGGCCCCTGGTGGAAAAAAATACTAGGGACAATGCCACTCCATGGGTAAAAATTCAAGTAAGAATGGATAGCTCGCATAACAAACCTTGACATAATTTCCTCTATGAAATACACAAGAGTCCCGAAATAATCTACATACAAAAGTCTCATGTTTATCCAATAAATCAGCCACAGGGTCAGCATACTACAAAACGTAAATAATTTCGACGATTACTTTTTGTCATTAGGCATTTGAGTATTTTCTGTGTAAAAGTAAACTTCTTTCATTTTACCTTTGCTAAACTGGCTGTGAATAGAATACATTCAAACATCTCCCCTATCCTTCTCAGAAATTCATCTACATGTGGTCTCTTCAAAACATAAACCTGGAATAAGAAAATATGGTTAACAGTGATTCTCTAAAGCAGAGAAAAAATATAAACAAATCATACCTGATGGACAGTGCCATCAATTTCTACTGGAACAATAAAATCTGCATTACTGACAGGCTGGAAACACGTAGAAACAAAATGAGTTTGCGTTCATAAATGATACCTTCGTAAATGAAACTCTCCTTCTCAAGTGAAATAGCAAGTGATAAAGTAATACCTTGAATGAACTGTGCACCAGGGTTTCATCCAAATCAACAACTACACATTTCTTATTTATATGATCATGTCTTGGGCTGGGTAGAAGGTGATTCCCCTAGATATAGAAAGACGTCTAGTCTTTAGGCTACTATGTTCTTAGACACAGCAGAGGGATAGTCTGCCAAGTATGATCCTCAAGAATAATGTGTTGGGGGTGTTAGTGGTTTTGTAACAGAAAATGAACATCTCACAGTGTATTACCCAAAATTTAATCAAGTATCTTTTAAACATGGATAGTTTGGAAGCTAAAGCACCCATTTTTGTCAAAACATATAATTTACAGTGCGTTTGGGTGCATAAGATAAAAAGATCTTAAGTTAAACGCCTAAGTCAGAGACTCAGAGAGCACGTGTTTTAATTTTATTTTGGTATGCAATTTACATCCCCAACCCCCAATTGTAGTATTATTTGCGTTTGGAATTCGTTATTACTTGTCACATAAAAATACAATGTTTTACAAGGAAAGGAATAACACACTATAAACCGACAATGAAGCGCCTAGTTATATTTAAGAATGTAATCAAACAGTGCTTCTTTCTTTTTGCGTTGAAAACATAGCATACAAGTGTATCACCTTGTGCTGAAAGAGTGTGCATAATGAAGGTAACTACGAGTGTTTAATAAACCGCTAGGAAAACAAATTATATCAAGAAAACATCGAGTGAAATTAACAAGCGGAAATCGCTAAGATTTCGAACAATTTTCTGTTTCGAACGAGAATTCGAAGGTGCAATAGAATGCATTCCACTTAATTTCAAACATACCAAAACAACATCTGATCAGGCAACAATTAAGCTAGAATTTTAAGCGATAATACAGATTAAACTGTGACATTTTGAAAGAGTTGCATGTTCAAAAGTGCCATGTTTTTCACTCGTGTATATGATCACAGGATAACTAAGCGATTTTATTATTTTCAGTGCCAGTAAAATGTCAACAATAGGCTTTAATTGCTTTGCGGAACAAAAGCAGCTCCTCGTGGCCAAGCGTTGTGTTCAATAACCATTTCACCGAAGGTCTTCTGTACTTTAGCGATCAAAACGTCGAAATAAACAAATAAAAACAAAATACATGAAATGAAATTGACATTGATTGAAATGTTGCAAACTGCAAAGCCCGCCAAGTGCATAATGAAATTGACATTGAAATCGACAAGCTTGCTTGTACATTTCAATTAGTACATTATGGAGAAAATACTGCCTGTTTTTGAGTAAAATCCACACGATTGCAAACACTAAACGAGAGTGATGTGTAAAATAGTGTCTACTGCACACTAATTGAAATTTGGGAGCACTTTTACTCCAAAAGTAGCATATATTTAACGGCAGGAAATTTGAATAAGAATTCTGGATAAATAGCGCGATCGCATCACTTGATTGTTTCACCGTGATTGCTAGAAGCAGGCTCTCGCCAACTGCTAGCAGGTCTTGGGAAGTGAGCAAGGGCTACTTGCGGTTTTTACACCTGGTAAAAACCATTAAATTCGAATTTCAAGTCAAATTACTTGCAGCTCTCACCTTTTCCTCTCGATCATCAGCACTCTGCAAAGCAGGTTGACTTTCATGGTTTGCTAAGGTTGAACCGTTCAATTTAACATCGTTGTTTAAACTACGACCTCGGTTACCAAAACAGCAAAATAACGACGAGACAAAAGTACGATGGCGGCGTTTCTTTGAGGACGTTTTCCGTCGTGACACTTAAATGATAAATCAGTACATTAAAAGACGCTGAGATTTTGAACGCAACGTTGTACTTTGTCATTCTGAACTAGTCGTAATACCTGCCTAAATCTAGCTGGTAAATCATACATTATGAACAGGCACTTCACAGTGAATAAACAGCGATACATTTCAAATTAATCAGTGAGAATTCTTGATCCTGTATTAAAGCTGTAAGCTGCGACTACCAACAAAACAATACAATATTCTTTTGAATTTACTCCCAAGCGCTTTGCAACACTGAAACATGTATTCATACGCGAACACAATGTATCGAAATTAAATCGTCCGGTAGCATGGATTAAACTTTCATACCTTGGACTTGATCGACGCGATTAGTATTTATATTCACTGTTGTTTCATCGTCGCGACTAACTTGAGTTATGATGGAAGTGTTGTCCATTCCGCAGCCTTAGCAGGCGAACTGACGCCGCTATCTACCTTCTCATCCAGCCATGAACATGAAGAAGCTAATATTCATGCGATATAGATGGAGTAAACCGAGTTTGTTGCAGATTTACCGCCTTTTTTGGGTCCCTATTTTTCGTATACAAATGCTCTACGTTGATCACTGGGGGACATGGTATCAGGCGAGAAAAAATCTTTGATTGACAGTTTGTTTGTTGTCCCGCCCTCTCATTGGTTCTTGTATTTCAACAGAACAGTCAAGTTGCTAAATTTTAACAATATTTCAACATTTTTTTTAAAGGTAAAAGCCTTTAAGCATGATTTTTTTATGACTATAATTTCACCTGTTTGTTTAAATTTTATGAGTATTGCTCTTTTATTAAAACAACACCATCGTTGCGTAATTACGATATCTATCCTCTCGCTTAAAAAACCCTTGCAATAGGTAGCAGAAAACTGGACAATATTTAGCATCCCGTTTCATCTAACTAATATTCTAAGACCAATTTTCGTTAAGCTTCGAACTATGTTTATTCCGTTTTGTTTGTACAAAAAATGAGATTGGAACTGAAAATGCATACGTGGAATAGAACTGCACCAACATATCAAATGTCTGAGATAATTCTTTCTGGGGAAGTAGTAAACAATGGGCAAAGGCTGGCTGACGTCTGGGTATACCACATTGGTATACCATGATTATCATACAGCTCGTCTGATATGTAATTTACATAAAATAAAGTAACATGAACTTTTTTGCTCAAACGCATAAAGTTTGACCAATTTATAAGACCTTGTCTGTTTTACGTGACCCTTCTTTATTTGTTTTTGTTTGTTTGCGACATCACCGTGAATGTTACGTTCTATTCTGTTACATTATGAAGCTCTGTTCTATTTTTAACTCGTCATCAATGACGTCATTTGATAAAGTTATTGTCACCTGACAAGTTCTTGCGCAAGGCAAAATATCTGTAAGGTTTTTGAAATAGGAATTTCATTTTTTGACAATTTTACGCGAAAAAATGGCTCTGGATTTTTTATTTGGCAAGAGGAAAACACCTGAGGAGATGCTGAAGCAAAATCAACGCGCTCTTAATCGAGCTATGAGGTATGAAAATGAAAAAATTCAAAAAAATTTGACATAAAGTGAACACAAATTTATACAATGTCCTGTATACTGTAGACATGGTGTTTTTTCATGAGCTTTGTGTTCCATTTTAGAGATCTTGATCGAGAAAGAGCCAAGCTAGAAGGACAAGAGAAAAAGATTATTGCTGATATTAAAAAAATGGCAAAACAAGGACAAATGGTATTTTTTGGTTTTACTACGTTATAATCTTTCAGCTGTCGATTAACGCTGCCAGTAATTACTACTTTAACCTTTATTTCCATTGTCCAGGATGCAGTGAAAATTATGGCGAAGGATTTAATGCGGACAAGAAAATATGTTAAAAAGTTTATGTTGATGAGAGCAAATATACAAGCTGTATCTTTAAGAATACAGGTACAAAATATACCATTTGTGTACATGAAGTTTAATAATGCTTTTATATTATTTTACTGTTGATGTTTGTTGATGGGTTAATTGTTAACTAAGATATTTTTCATTGACTTTAACATCACTTTCTCATTGTTTTACCATCAAATATTTTAGACTTTACGTTCATCAAATCAAATGGCCCAAGCAATGAAAGGAGTAGCTAAGGTTTGTGTGGAAGCTTGAAAATAGTCAAAATATGTCACATTGTCTGTTTCTAATATGTATTTTCTGTATCCTGATTGGTGGTTTTTTTACTAATTTTCTCTTGTGTTCAACAGGCAATGGGTACAATGAATAAGCAGTTAAAACTACCACAAATACAAAAGATTATGATGGACTTTGAGAAGCAGGTTTGAAGCTTTGCAGATGTTTGTTTCTATGAGTAAACATGGTTTTGTTCACATGTTTTATATGGTGGCTTTAAGAAATGAAAAAACGTTTATGTGGTTTTGCAGTCTGAGATAATGGATATGAAGGAAGAGATGATGAACGATGCTCTTGACGACGCTCTAGGAGATGAAGATGATGAGGAAGAAACGTTAGTTGCTACAGTATTCAACTTATTGAATCTCACTCGGAAAAGTGAAATCATGTGGCGTCAGACGGAGTAACATAATTTGCTCAATACTTTCTGTTATACTTACAATGTATAGTAAAATAACATGATGACTTCATATTAGAACAGAAGTAAAGGAATGTCATAACAGATTTTGGATAAAGCTCGTTATAAATTTGTTTTCAGTGATCAAATTGTCACTCAAGTGTTGGACGAACTTGGACTTCAGCTGAATGATGAGCTATCAGGTTTACCTCAGACTGGTGGTCCTTTAGCATCTGGAAGTAAAGCCACGCCCAAAGAACCTGTAGCGGCTGATGCTGATGCCGATTTACAAGCAAGGTAGATAGACTACAAATGTCCGCAGTTAAGATTTTGTTTGCATTGCTTGACAATCTTTTTTTTTTCTAGATTGGAGAACCTACGCAGAGAGTAAGGTAAAATTAGAAAACCACGTAGATCTCTCGCATGTAAATATCCAGTGTGGTTTGATCAATGTGTCTCTGCAATACACATGTTGTAAATAATGTTTACAGTGGTAAATCAGATCCAATTTTCTCAAGTATTAAGACCACATTGTGTCACAATCAAATAGTCTTGAAGAGTGAATTTGTACTGAAAATCATGAAAAAATTTGCTATTGTACAAAGAACAATGTTCATGTTATTAAACTAAACGGAATATAAACAAATAGGTCTATTTACAATGTTAAATCTCCTCCCTTGACTAAATATGATACTATTGTCATAACTCTATTCTTAAATACTTCTTTTCAAATATTCATCGAACAAACATTATTTTTCATGGTTCTTTTTCATAACAACGTTGACAGTTATATGACTGTCTTGCCTTCTCATGTTGCGTATCTCTTGGTCCACTCTTTGGCTATTCTATCATGTTCAGCTCTGTTGGTTTGATATTGCGTTGCAATACTGCCAACCAATGGATCGTCTGAAAATAAAATTTAACAGTTAAGGTCTAATACTGATCCAGTGTTCTTTAGAGGCCAATAAATGAACAATGAAAATATTGAAACTACTTATAGCAGTTCATTACGTATCGAGATCAGTACATTAAGTACAACTATTATCGCAGTCCAGTGTTTGTTGAGGTCAGTGGTTGAGACCGTCAGTACACATAGTAATCCAGTGCATATTGAGATCAGTAAAGCAAGTACAGTGTATTGTGTTATAAGCATGATTATAGGCAATATACCTGGGTTACAATCAGTTAGTAAAGAACAAACTGAAAGCAAAACTTTAGAAATTGTCAAAGCAGGACTCCAACTGTCTTTAAATATATCCAAACATATTTGACCCTAAAAGTTAAGAGTATGTAGTCTCAAAATGACAGTATGTATTTCTAATAACATACCAAGCAATTTATTAAATCATATACTTACTTGACTGTTGATATTGCAGTGATAAATTCGTGTGCGAAATGTTACCTAAACATAAAAAGAAAATAAATTTTGCGCTAGAGTTTCGTATATCGTCAATCAATAGAAGTTTGTACGGGTGCGACATGCTTTGTGCGTATAAGTGTTAGTTTCTCGATATTTGTGCAGGATAAGAACTAAATCTTGGAGATTTTCATTAAAGATTTACCACAATTGAACACTAAAGGAGATGACATATTCACAGCATGAGTCTCACCCGAGCCGATAGGGGTCAAAACACAACAGTAGGAGAATAGTGCAATAATTTTACTAACCAAACCCTATTATTTTCTCTGTAAAGAAACAACGTGTCTTAACATTCAAACTCAGGGAATTGTCTAAGACTCAGCTATACAAAAGAGAGTCATTCTTGTTGTAAATTGTTTCCTGAGCAAATTCAACGAGATCACGAGTGGTGATAAGTAAGGCTTCATGAGAGGTCAATGTCAATCAACGATTCACAAAATTTCGGTATTCCTATCACACGATTCTTATGGCGATCAGACTGATAGAAAAAAGTAGAAACTTTTTGTTGTGTAGATACATGGGGATCGTAATATTACATTGATCATGCATGGGTTACCACAAGTAGCATGCAGTTCATATTGTCATATATTTCAAACGCTCCTTACCTTTGGAGGTTTATAGGGATAATCTTGAGGAAAATGGATGTCAAGAAAGAAAACTCCTCGCTCGTACA
>JAODVM010441826.1:0-23409 GCA_025400095.1 Phenganax marumi
TAAGCGGGAAAACTTTTCGTCTCATATGAACGCAATGTAATTTTTCGTACTATTTGTTAATAAGGCGAGATCTCGCTCACAAATTTGTAGAAGTTTCCTCGCTAGCCGGGATAACTTTGGCCCATATGAACAGGCCCTCAATACAGTTAAAAGTGACTGGAAATATGGATTGGAAAATGACAAATAGTGCGCGGTGAAAACACTGTCATTGGAAATACAACTTGGAGACTTAAACGAAATCTTTGCCATAGGCATTTTCAAGCTAGCCAAGTCTTCAATATGATAAGATAGGTAAAGTAATCTAACGTACCGTTCAGTGAAGTCAACGCATTAGTTGGATCACCGTCTCCTGAAAACAGATTAAAAGTGAGTGCTATACCTTCCAAACAATGTGCATAAAAAATTCAACAAAATTAGTTATACCAGTCACACATTCATTTTTATCCGTGAAGTCCCAAGTCTCTTCATCATTCTTATAAACATTTAATTTCTTCGCCTAGAAAAACAAAATCATATCATGAGACTACAAGGGCAACACCTTGCACTCTCGTACCAAATATATCCTTGTAGCCGGCGATATTCTGAGGCCGCCTGCCTGTAAATAGGCTAAAATAAAGAAGCAGGCGCTCTTACCCGCGAATATTCCACTTTAAGGGTACAACATCCTGGATAAATATCTTGACCATTCAAATGCATTTTCGCTTGCTCAGCCGACTCAATACTGTCAAACGTGAACTTAGTTAAGAAATAGACGACGGAGGCAAAATGTTCGTTTTGTAAACAAACGATTTCAAGTCTATATTCTCTTTACACACAAGACTGTTTATCAGCAGTAAAGGATATTCCACGAGACACTGTAAGCCATTTTTGTGGAAGATAACGATCTTCAAAACGTTTCCAAATGGAGAGCAAACATGAGATATGACATTCTAGAAGGATGAAAATGTTTATTAAATTATCACTGACCGTCTATTATTAGACAACATGACAAAAATGCAAAATAACAGTCAACTACACTGAGACCTGTTCTCGGCAATGATTTCATGCAAAAACATGAGTATTATACTTACTACGTCTATAGAATAAAGCGCGTTCATTATCGTTAGAAGTAATATATTGCCACAGCTATCTTGGTCTCCAGGACTTTGAGGTGACATAGGGATAGGGTAGTGACTACTAGGGATCTTGTCTCTGAAACGTAAAAATCCATTATTTGAAGCATAGTAAATGGGAAAAAATAGTTAAGAAGCTTGACCACAGTCTATGGAAGGAGATGGAGAGAGCCTGTAGCAATTCAAAGTCAAAAACTCGCAAAAATCTGTCAAAATATTTCAAACCTTTGGACGCGTATACCTTTTAATTTCTTGACTTTTTGAAAAATTCACGTACATTTGTCTCCCAAGTAATACTATAGGATTATTCTAGAACAAAGACCGTACTGACATTAGACAAACTTTCAAATAAGTCGCACTACGAGGTCGGCCCTAGTCTTTCCACGCAAAGGAAATCACGGCCAAGACCATGGCCAAAACAAACAAAACAATATGCTTTTGTTCGTAAAACGAGTCAAACTTTGAAAAAAAAAGTGTTACAAAGCTACCAAGCACTTTTTACCAGAAAGTAAGAAAAAAACACAAAGAAAAATGATGCAGTTTTTTTCACAGGATATGAACGAACTGCCCAAAAAAATAGCTCTTTGCCCAAAACGCACACAAAGTAGTGACGTCTGTGCAATGGGCCACACTTACATGTGCATAGCGAACGAGTGCCACAGCAGATTCAATATCCTAAATTAACATAGAAAATATTTTTCAGGCCCTGTTACACGATGCAATATTTCATGCAACTTCAGTGGATAAATACCTCAAATTCTACCAAGGCCTGGCGTATTTTTGGAAGAAGAGCGACGTATCTGCAAAAAATACCAGCAGCAAAATCAATTTTCCATTTCAATCAGAACTTTCGTGTACATAATTATAATAATTAAGACCTTTAATATATCTTCTTGTGCAAAAACTTTATCTCCATTTATTTAAAGTGTTTTTATGTAGGTCAAGGATTTTGACACATTTATGTGCAATCCCTGACCTTGATTTAGACATGAATAGTACAAACAGTGAACTGAACTTACGTTATTTTACCAAATGGTTGTAAAACGCTAATCAAATCCGTTTCCTTTGTCCCGTCAGCCACTGCACGGCAGTGAATAACTTTTGATGGAGGAGTGTCATGCAAGGGATTGGGGAGAGGCGCAGAATCTGAAATCAAGAAAACATAAATACTGACAATTCTTACTGAATGAATTTGTTTTTCAAATCCATGTTTCAGTTATTTAAAATGGGTTTTTCGGTAAAAGATCAAATTTTTCTAGCTTTTTTCGCTCGAAAGCAAGCTTTTCACACTCCTATTCACGAGACTCGCCTCAGTCCTGTCGACAGTGAATAATCGCGCGGTTCCCGCCAATTTTGCCTTGAAATTGGCTTCAACCAATCACAGAGCCACAGATGAAAACATTTCCATTTACAAAGCGCCATGCTGGACGGACTTGCCCGATTTTTACAAAGAATATTTCAAAAAATTTACAATGTCTAGCAAGGTTACATGTGGGAAAAACAAAATATGTTGCCAAATACTTTTGCTGCATCAACTATTGAATGGTCGGAAAAGAATTCAAAGCGAATTGACGGCAAATGGCACTTCAAAACTGACACAAACCAAGGACAGAGAAAGTGGACAAATATGGTATGAACTGCTTATAAAATTAATATTAAATGTCTACTACAGTTGTAGGAAGGACATTTTAGAATTGAAGAGCTACATTCAGTGCGAATACAGTTTAAGTTAGTTTGTTTACTCGCTTTGTCTTACCTTTTTTGTATAAATTCATATTTTCCGTGCAAAACATGCGTAAACAACTCAACCAGTGCTGTAGGGTTAAAAATGTCGCACAAACAAACAATGATGATGAACGCCAGCCTGTTGCTTTTTAAGGGCAAAAAGCTAATTATAGCTCGAGCATTGTCACGCTTGACCCTCATAACCTGGCTACCCAGCAAGTGACGTACATAGTCTGTTTATTAAAACCTTTTAGATAAAGTAAAACAGGCGCAGACGAGCAAGTTCCCAAGACAACTATATTTCTGTGCATGTTTTTCGTCAAAAATAAGTTCGTCCAAAAGTTAGCTATGACTATGATTTCAGCAATTCAACTCGCGCATATTGATATGGCCGTTGAGAAAACTTGTTACACCGCACACACACAACAAACTGAACTTCAAATGAACTAATTTGTATAGTCCAGTTAATTTTGCAACTCAGGCTGGACTTTGGTCACAGCCTGTGGCTATTGTGTTTTCGTTGCTTTTCCATTGTCATCGTTTACGCGATATAACACTGTTATATATTATGCCTATGCACAGAAAAAGGTGAATAGCTATCTATTCAGTTTTTTTCTGTGCAATTCAAGTACGCAAAAACAAGCGTCCCCACAAGTAAGCCAAGTAGATGCACTCTTTCAAGTGTTTCTATACAAACAAGGTCAAGGAGTGTCCGTCGAAAAGTGAAGTTTGGATATCAACGCAAAGTTTAAACGTATCTGCAAAAAAACTTATTGCATTCATGAATGTTAATCACTTCTCCGAAAGTGAACTATGTTGAATTTGAAACTATAAAATACTTGCAAGTAGCCTACGAAAACTAGGGAAGAACTAGGGCTTTTAGGCTTACCAAAAACATGCAGTTAAGTTGATATAAATTTCCCTTACGCAAAGCATGCACAGTCTGTATATTTTGGTACAACAAAAAATACTAGACTTTTCAAATGAAAGAACTTTTCACGAAAAACTATACCGAATGAGACAGTATGCATTCTAAAATTTAGTCAGTCACAAGACGGCAACTATAACAAGGTAAATTGCTAAATAAATAATTCACGTTATTTATATACATCCTTCTAGACTATACGCGAGAGACAAGCGACGCAGACACCACAAAATTGAGAGGTTATTGATCACTTTGCCCTCATTATATTTAGCGCGGAAAAATCTGTTACGTTTCAGAGCATTCCGAGCAGCAGAGAGTTACAAAATCGAATACAGTTTTCCAACCGAAAATATACGCTCAATATACACAAATATATATCCCCTTAAGTTGTAGTGTTTGCACTTAAGAAAAACAGCTGCTCCCAAGCAACTGTCCTGTTGAAAACTTCCAATTAAAAATGCCTAAGTTGAGAAAACACAAACCAAACAATGCGATTGGCAAACCAAGAATATGGTGTTAGAAAACAATTATATATTCTTGCATTAAAGCAGCTACGTTCTCTGCTTAACCAACTATATTTCAACTTTTCGACAAGCTGCAGCAAACGACTTAACGGAGCAATTAATAACTTAAAACAAAAGCTCTAATATTGAATATTTTTTCATACAAGCTGTTACAAAATCTTATGGAAAAAATCCGCCCGGAAAGTCTTAGTTCTTCACTGAACACTTTGGGGCAAAAAAATACTAAATGTTGAAATTTCGAACAAAATTTTCGAATTTGTAAAATGTTGCAAAAGTAAACGTGTTTCGAGTGTGTCTGCTTTTGGCTTAAAAAATGAAGAAGCGCTAAACACAAAACGCAGCAAAGAACAATTGATCTTCTGCAACAAAGTCAAAACCGACAGACGTAATTCTTTTAAAGCATGAAACTAAGAACAATATCCTAAATTACACACAGTGTTTCAGCACAATAGCCGGGAAAGCAAATGTCATATACACGTAAAATGATAGCTGACGAAACGAAGTCGTGTTTCTGCGCATTTTTTGCGCACCAAAGAAAAAGCAAAGTGCATTGGACGGTGCAAAAAGATTGTAAGTAGACTCTTGCGTATAAAAACTGACTGGATTGAAGCACCAACGAAAGTCAGGCATTTTGGATAAACAGTTTAAGTTGGGGGTCTTGCGTAACTTTAGCCTTACATGTAGCTTGCTCTAACACCCGTTATCAGCGGTCCATCTGCCACCCATAATTAAGAAAGAAACTGCGACAAAGCAAATCAAACCACTTTGTATTGAGTAGTAGCCATTGGGAAAAGGATTTAGGAGTGCAAACGTGCTAAAATAGCGAAAGCACTAAACATAAGCATATTTCGCCCAGCAGTTTGGTAAACAACAGGGGGCAACTGATAATTAAGTTGTTGTAAAAAGAACGCAGTAGGGTTGCAATTTCAAAACAAAGTCTTACAAGAAAAGTGCTACGCTTCAGCTAACAGTTTAGCTGCGTTCTAAACACATAAACGGCAGTCAAAACGATATTTCTCGCATTTCTTGCGCAAATTTCTGATGATGTTACAAAAATTTTCAAACCGTGGCCATGAAATATCGAATTAAACACTGTATAATTGAGATATTAAATAACCCCATGCTAAAAATTTCAATCGTCTGAAACGAGTAGAACAATCGCTAAATGTGTCTGCTGGCCCCAATTTCCGTTCTCTCAATGGATCATGTTTGCCTTGCTCCCAAAGGCAAGCGATTAAAGGTCACAAGGGACAGCATTCATTAAAATTTCATACATCAGTCGAGGGAAAAAATCAAAATTACTGATTAATTAATGCCGTCTGACTACGCTCATTTACATAATAAACACAGCAATTTCCCCCGTGTGCTTTTAGAGAACAAAATTACAACACTCGCCGTAATAAACGCTTCATCCACAACAACATATACAGACTCGTATATAAAGAACAACAGATTATTCTAAAAAATGTTATGTTTTCTAATTTCAATTGAGAACGCAATTCGAACCCCTCAGCAAAGCATCCAAGCCGCTGCTAAATATTTAATAATTATTCCGAATGCGTCGCGCAAAGCATAACAAAAACAAAATGTATGCTCACATTGTAACATACCAACTATCTCTGTTCTCAGGTTTTCCTTATTTTCTTGGTCTAAACTCGTTGCGAATCTCGCAGACGGATCAACACTATTGTCAGGGTAAGATAAACGTGCCCCATTTTGGTGTACTTTCTGGGTAAAACATAAGTTCTCAACTGGACTGCTCTCCGTTGTTTTGATTTGCGCTTGCAGTGGGGGGTTGCTCAAGCCTGCTTCAATGTCCACATCATTCCCCGTTTGCCTCGTCCCGGCTTTGTAGTATTTCACAAATTTAGACTCGGAGAAGTCGACCTTTTGCCGTCCTTCCATCTTGGCCTTCTTATGCGGAGATTCTACAGCAGGCAACATTGCGTTATTCACCGCGTTGTTCGTCCTACTACAATCGCATGCATATTTGATCTCCTTTTCTGACTCGCGACCTCATACTAATAGACGGTCAGTGGATGTAACTCGCGGGCTCAACACTAAACTCTTGGGAAGTTGTACGTACGTACTTCCGTTATACGGTCTGACCAATCAGAGCTCCCATTGAAACATTCCATTTCCCTGATTGGCTGCATTTAGGAGTACTTCCGCGATTAATCAAAAGCTGCTTATAACGTTGTATGCCTCTGACCAAGCTCGTTATTACTTTGCCACAACTTAATGATTCGTGCTAATTGGTTTTGTTTATCCAATCAAAACTCTATCCGGAAAGTTCTAATGACCTCCGCAATTTGATACCTTCGTTTTCGTTCCATCCGTGGAATTCCAGTAAATAGTTTATTTCCTTCAATCAAAAGCCAGAATTTTCCATCAACTGTTAGTAGCTTAATGAAGTAATTTCTAGGCTTTCCACCACTTCTCAGTTACTACTTACTAGCAAGTGCGGTGCAACTTTTGACTAGAAACAAAGTGTCAAAATCGCAGTGTTCAAGGGAGCTGGTCAAACATGTTGGTCAAACATGGATAGAAGTAGAAGCCAACGTTACACGGGAGTTTTTGTCATATCTCAATCTTTCAAATTTTGGTCGTATGAGAGCAAGGATGGCTTTGGGACTGATAAAAAATAATGGTTAAAGAAAAGTGTCAAACTGTTTTTTGCAAATTATGATAAATATAGCAGGTTTGCATCAGGCGTGTTTGTCAATTAAAAACATAAAGAATTGAAAGGCAACACAGTTTCCAAAAAACCTCAATACAACAGTTTGTGGCTGTTGAAGTATTCAAATATTTACCAATAAATCATTCATCATGCTTATCGATACTGACAACACTATGCAAATTGGAAACGGGAACGAAATAGTGAAATAGTGAAGAGGTTCATGTTTGTTCTTCATTAATCACCGATAACGGATCGGACGACGTATCCCCGATGAACAACGATTGCAGGTTGAATATCATGGGCAACAATGTGCCGTATTTCTTTTACTTGGGCCCCAAGTCATAAAAAACTTTATAAGTTTGTTTAGCTACCAGAAGGAATGACAAAAGTTTTGTTTATAATTTTTATTTAGTAGCTTGGCTGACAAGATAAGAACATATTTACTTTAGGCAGCGAATGTTTGCACATAAGGTCAATAAATAATATATACTTGAGTTTCGTTGTACAGCTTGGCATGTTTTATACATTGTCTCAGGTTGAGGTAAATTCATTCTTCATTTATTTATTCTCGAGCTTCTAACAACGTATAAATACGAGTAACACAACAAAACAAAAAATTTTGAAACAACAATACAAATTACAAAAAAACTTTTTCAAATTTGCAATAATCAAGTCTCCTGATTGGTCAAATGTTTTCATTCTGAGTGCTCATTGGCTGAGAGCATTGGCTGCTTTCTTTCTTGCTGCGGTCAGTTGTGCTTTCATGTCGACGAGTTCCGTTTTCAAGTTTTTCGTGTTGGTGCGTTCGCGCTCCAGCTCAACGGTCAGGTTCGTGACTTCGGTGACCAGTTCGTTTTTGATATCGGTCAGTTCGTCCACTTGCGCGACGAGTTGTGGTTTCCCTTGCATATTCGATGCTTCGATGGCCTCTTCGAGTTCCGTGCAACGTTTCGTCGTGCATTTCAATTCAGCTCGCGACTTTCGTAACCGTTCTTGCATGCGAGCAATCGTGATTATCTTCTCATCAAGTTGAACTTGCATTTTCTTCACTCGTTCCGTATCCCAAGGTCTCTTCACAAGCAAGCTCCGAATTTCGTCGCCCGCATTTTCATCCTCTTCAGGCATTTGCACTGCGACGTCGACGGATGTTCTTGGTGTACAGATTATGGTCGTCGACGTGCATGCATCCTTCATGACCGGGCTGGCAGGTTTTTCATGTTTTACGGGAGATTTTGGTTTAGCCTTTTCCAGCACACGAAGTTTGTTCTCCTTTTCTGGTGTTTTGGGAGAATTTCTATTTCCTTGAGCTGTGTTCCCAGGTAAATTCACAGGCGTATTTGGTTCTATTGCGACTGCACGGCCATCTCTGGCGACCAGGATCTTTCGCTTCGGAACGTTGTCGGCTTCTTTCGGTTCAGGTCGTGATACTTTGCTGACTTCAGGTTCAGCCGGTTTGACAGGTGGAACAAGACCGGCTGCAGCTCTTCGTCTGTTTAATATCTGTTTCAATCTCTCCTTGGTGGTTTGAGCATTGTGCTGATTTGGGCTTACAATTTGCTTCGTTGTAGTCACTTGTGAGCTTACACCTTGGTGCGGGCTAGAAACGTGCGGAGTGCACGTTGGGGAACCGAGAACTTGTGAGTTCTTGATTTGCGGGTTGGACTTATTAGGGCTGGAGATTGGTGTTTGCGGATTGGGACTTTGCTGTTTTGGATTTAAAGAGTGCGGGTGAGGATCAGGTTGCAGGTTAGGAGTTTGGGGAGATGGAGGTTTTGAGAATTGCTGAGCAACAGTGTTTCCTGGTGATTTGGGAGGTTGTTGACCACCGTTTTGTTGCCTGGGCTCTACTATTGCTTTCTTAGAACTAAAATCAATTGGTCGTTTCAGAACTTGCGAACAATTTTGAGGCTGCGCTAGGCTTTGGCTGTCAACGCAAGGATTTTGAATCTTTCCTCCAGGTGATTGATGTTTTGGGGTGCTTGGAGGGGTATTTGTGGACGTACGATCACTATCCCGCTTGGAAACTTCGCCACTTGCAGGACTCTTGAGAATCCCACACAACGGTCCAGCGCGTTCCACGCCCGCAGTCGCTGGAATGTAAAATTATTGAAGTGAAAAGTTAGCATATGGTTTGATTGCAAAGCTTAACGAACTGACTCTTGAATGAATAAATAAAGAAGCGCAAATTACCGTTGCTCTTGCTCGGACTTGGAGGAATGGACGGCTTTTCCTCAATTCTAACGTAATTCTTGCGGGTATTTTCCGTAAGTTTCGGAGTGGCAATGGTTTGATTCACGATGTTTTTATTCACAATGTTTTTCGGCTCGCAATTCTTTTCGCCGTTCTTCTTGGCGTCTTTATTTTTTTCCATTTTCTTATCATTCTCAGCTTCGTGCTTTTTTTCGGTGTTCTTTTGTGCCGCAAGCGTTTTGGAAACAGAGCTGATGGCTTTGCCAGGAGTATTAGTTGCCTGATGTTGAGTCGTTCTTGTACCTGGTGGGGTAGCCGACTGTTGGTTTTGCTTTGGTGTGTTTTGCAGTGTCGGTGTGTGTTGAACTGTTTTCTTACCCTTGGTGTTTGTAGCTTCTGCTTTTTGTCTCTGTCCAGAACTACAAGCAATTTGTGCAAGATGCCCTGTAATAAAAAAGTTATTGTAAGATAAATATACCGTGTTCTCTGAACATGTAGGATGAATAAACTCGTGGATAATTCCAGAGAGATTTTTGGACTACAAAACAACACCTTTGTTCTCCGTTGTTCTGTGTCGAGGTTGGGGAGAGTATTTTTCTTCTACAGATGTTACTGGCATGCCTCGTTGCAGCATTCCTTGAGTTTCTCGGCTTCTCAAAGCTTCAACTTTCTTCATATTGAGCGCTACATCTTTCGTACCATTCGGCCTGTTTCTACACGAGACAATAGGATCGTCTTTTACATGGTCACTGCAAAACGAAGGGGGAATTACTATCACAGAGCACCAGGACGTATTTGCTTACGTATGTATCTTTTGACTTGTGTATGTACAAAATATTTTTTCACCTGTGTTTTCGGCCTCAAAAAGTTATTGCATACCTTACACCTGCAGGAAAGTTGCGTTCATTGCTGACAATGCTTTCCGCAAATATTTTATTCAATTCTTCTCCGCCATCACTGCTTCCGCTTGAACTTCCAAGATTCAACGCTACATCTTTTGGCTTTCTACTACCTTCCTTCCCTTTGCTGGTCTCTCCGTTGTTTTTGCAGTTTTTTCGAAACGCGCTGAAAGGTCCACTAGAATTGTCGTTTCTTTTCCAAAACTGCCAGTCCAACCACGTAGTTTTCTTTGCCATCGATTCACTTATACCTTTGTTTTCCTGTTTTTCTGAATCGTTTTCGTTGTTTGTGCACGTAGATTTTGCATCGAAGTTCGCTTCTTTTTCCTCGTTGTCGTTGTTGAACACAATTAATCGAGTGAACGTAGAAAAATCAACAAAATAGCTCATTGCAACATCGCTCCATTCGTTTGTTACTTGAAATACGGTTATTTTTCAATTGCAATGCTGTTTTATTTCAAAAACATCAGATTTGATTGGTCGAAAATTGCGTGTTTGATTGCTTGCGCAAGAAAACGTGTGCTTGTACAAGCCGCACAAGCTCACGTGAATAAATTCCGCTTATTGAGCGGCCGCGACAAGCGGTCAGTTGAAAGTGAAATGAGTTAACCAATCAGCAGGCGAGACAGACGAAAGAAAACCGGGGCGCGACGAAGTGTGGAGTCTGTGGACTAAGTACTGGACAAAGCCGCGGGAATTATTGAAAAAAAGAAGATGGCTGACGCCAAGAGGCGAAGTTGTCGAGTACAAAAATCCACAAAATCTCGGCCAGTAGATGACGAGCAACCACAAGACTGCATCGTATGTCTTGATAAAATTACATGCAGGGGAAAACTTAGCGTTTGCCAACATTGGTTTTGTTTTTCATGCATTTTAGAGTGGTCAAAGGTGGGTCGCTTTGATACTTAAAAATGCAATCACTGTTGTATTTCCTTTTAAAATAAATTGCTTCCTTTCTTTTTATAGAATACAAACACTTGCCCTGTTTGCAAGTTGAAATTTAGATGCATATCAAAGGTAAATTTTTTACAATACTTTTAGTGGAACGTGCAAGAATGAAAAAAACCCCCAACTGTTTCTTAATATACTAAACGTCTAGTGTTGAGCTTTTGTTATTATTTCAATGTTCTTCTTTAGATTCATTTGGTCCAGGGGAAGTCTCCAATTCAGAAAGTTAGAGTACCCGATGTGGATCAACGTACTCATATAGATGAAGATGAGTTATGGGCTGAGCGAAGCTCACTTTCAGAAAGTGATATGTCCAACAACTACGAGCCAGAATCTGTGAGTAATTGTGGTTTGATCTTATCTAGACAATATTTCCTTCATTCTAGGAATAACTACTATACTAGCCAGATAATTCTTGAATATATATGCTTTTGCAAAGTATGCATGCTTATTGCAATATGTAAGTTTCTTTTGTACAGGACCCAGAGGACAGAACATTTCAATATTATCACTCCCCAGCACTCCTTGACTCAGAAGAATCTGAATTGGGGAACAGTTTTGAAGCTTATGAAGACAATAGCGAATTTGAGAATGGGAGTTGTTATGAAGAGGTGTCTGATCTGGAGTTCTCTGATTTGTTTGAGTCAGATCGAGAATGGTTACCTGAGGCAAAAGAGTCAGTCAATCAACTTGATTTGACAAGATGTGATGAAGAGATATCTTTAAGCAAATTACCAGATATTTGCCAGTCAGAAAGCGAGTGTTCTGAGTCAATAAGTAATTGCTCTTCACCTATTATGAAGAAATCAAAAAGGTATATATAGTACGGCCACCTAGCAAGTCGATAGTCTATTTTGCATGGTATCTGTAGCTGAAGATCAATGTTTAGCTTCTATACAGCTTTATCCTCTACTTAGCAATTCACCTCTTCAAAAGCAAACTTTGAATGCCCCTGCCACAGTGTTATTCTTCATTCTAGTTCTAGTTTTATTTCTAGATGCAAGTTGATATCTCTATCTGATAATGATGATTTTGATAATGACAAAATAGACAGTGAATGGGAGTCAAAATATTATGACAGAAAATCACAAAAAACAAGTATGCTCAGAAATATTAAAAATATATCATGCAGTATATGAAAAACTAAATGTTGGCTCTTAGCATAGTTTTTAATTCATTTCGCCACCATGCAGATGCCAGGGAAAGCGGATTCCATACCAGAAGAAAGTCTCAAAGATTATCTAATCAGGAATTTGAGGCAAAGCTGGAAAGAAGAAGGCATCATACACAAATTGCAGATAACTACCCTCAAGACAAGAGAAACGACACAAGAAAATCTAAAGCCAAAAACAAAAGTCATGAAAAGAGATTTGCAACACGAAGTAATATAGGACAATGGTTGAACACAGGTAGTTGTTCGCAGGCCAAGTCAAGTTCAAGGCATTACAAAACTTTAACCAGACGACATCAAGCAAGAACTACAACTGGTTCAATGTATGTTTGTATTCAGCATGAATTGCATTGTTTCTTGACAGGTTTAGGAAAATTAAAAGTAAAAGCAGTGTCCCTAACACTTATCTTTACAAATGTAGAGACGTGCACGTTCAGATGACGGTCACATATGAGTCAAAAACACGAAGCCAATCAGGAACAACACAGAGCAGCTCTCAGGAGTTCAGATCACCACAGTCCAGTCACAACCATCAATCACGACCATCCAGATTACGACAGTCCAGGTCACAAGTTGAGACTAGTTTATCACAGTCCAGTTCAGAGCAATCTAGTTCAAGAAGGCCCAGATCGCCAGTGCAGTCCAGTTTCAAACAGTCTGGTGTTTGGCACTCCAGTTTAAAACACGAGGCCAGTTTGTCAGGTTGCAATATTCTTCCAAAGAAACGAAGTCACAAAAAGCTAACCTTTCACAATGAGAGTGACTCAGAAGATTCTGGGGACTCATGGAAACCTCTTGTACGACCCAAAAGAAAGTTGGAGATTTCCACGCCAAAATTGAGTGTTCCTGAAAGTGGCTCAAAAGCTGCCAATAGTGCACAACACCACATAGCAAGAAGAACACAAAGGAATACTAGAAATTCCCAAGTATTACAGGAAATGCAAAATATTGTTGATAAAATGGAAAGTTCATGATTATTAGCACTGTTATGAAAATCCAAAAAATTGTGGAGTATAAAAATAAAAATGTATATTTTTTGCCTTTGTTGAGTTATAAAAATTCATTGCTACGTTATTAGATGTTTATTGGAAATATGAACTGTACAAGGGATCAGTGATTCACAGGTATTAGGGAAATGAAAAGTGTCAAAAGTTTAATATACAGCTTATTTTCTACTAGGTATTCTATACAAATATCTGAACTACAATTCACGCTTTGTACATCATATAAAGGCACTACAACCCCAGTCAATTAACATGTCAATATTCGTTGATAATGTCAGCGTAACAAGTTGGGTATTGAATAGAATTTACTTATACTATGCACAATATGAAGTGCAAAAGGGCAAAATGTATGGGAATAGTATTTTTTGTTTTTCTACTTGAAGGGCATTAGTTGATTCATGCCTATGTTGGTTTAATAGTAAGTCCCCTAGAATATGATTGTAATATCTACAAGTTTTCTTGACTCAATCTGACACAGCGTTGAACATGTTTCTTAAAAACTCCATTATAATCATCTCGCCATTCTTTCTGTTAATGAAAATAAAGGTTTGATAATAGCTTAGTTTTGAAGAACACATGATTCTTGTGTAATACTGAGATATAAAACAACAACACTGTACTGTGTCCTGATTAGAAACTTGCTCAGTTTATGAACACTTTGAAGAAAATGTATGCCGAATTGCCCACCAGGTTTGCAGAACGTGGCACTTTTCGACGAGATCTCGGGTGCGTCAAGTACAATTTTTTAAGTGCAGGTGCGCGATTTTTGCTCAGGTGCACACCTTAATTTTGATGATTTGCAATCAAGTGCGCTCCCATTCTAAGAACAACAGCAACTGTGCTTGCAGAAATGAAAAAATGTCAGACACTTGCCCCCAAACAAACGTGACACGTAATTAACATGTATGATCGATTAAATCAGACCAGGCTAATACGTTGAACGTTAAGCTTCAAATTTTCCTTCACTTTGCGAAACATCAACATTGTATTTTAAGTGCACACATTTAGTTTTTGAAAACTCTACAAATACTGAGGTGCGCTATTTTTTTATCAGAATATTCATCTCGGGTGCGCTGTTGCCACGTTCTGTAGACCGGTCTAATTTCACCATGACAAGGCTACAACTAGTCAGCAGCTACATATAAAGATTATTGAACTTATATTAGTGGCATCATTATCGTATATTAATGATATTATAATATCAACGTTTATGTTGCCAATCATAGAATCCAGTCGAATTACTCGAAAATTCCATATTTGAGCACACAGTCAATGGCTAAAAGCCTATTCGACAATATTTAATGGACTGTACATTACATTTTCAAGCTGTGATTTGTAGACATGCACATTTCAGATGCACTGCCAAATTGTCCTTGGCAGGAGTTTCATGGCAGACCTGCCAGCCACAGATCTGTGGCGCAAAGATCCAAGAATGCACTACTGATTAGTTAAAAAGACAAATTGGCAACAAGTTGTTTAGGGGTTGCTTGTTGTTGAGAACTAAGTCACAGATTGAAGACAGTATATACTGATATCGGACTCATGTGTGAATCCTATGATTTTGGCATAAGGTCCATAAGTCCATTTTTGTTTCCACCATATTCCTACTAAGTTACCTAAACAAAGACCATCACCCCTGGGTGCCATCTTTAAAATCATGTGCTCAGGGAGGGGGTTTATGCCTTTCTTTCAGGCACTGATGGCCATGGTGGCAGCCTCAAAAACCAACTTATGGGATTTTGAGGCAGTCGCATATCTATAATCTTTTATTTGTGACTAAGTGTAGTCCTAGGGTTGATTATACGAAGCCCATTAGCTTGATCGAACAGTGGGTAAGCCAGAATTTGAATGCCCGTGCTCATCTTTTTGATCTTCTAATCACATCTTATGTGCTAATTAACCTATAGGAAGACACATAATTATTTGTTGATTTAAAAACGTTTTTGTTGTATTTGGTTAAAAGACTTTCAGTTAGGATGTACGAGGAATGTCTAAATGTGATTTCTATTTTGATCTTAGCCACTGTTTAAGATAACTGCCTGGGCTTTGTATAACCATGGGAGATTTGCTCCACAATCGGGGAAGAGGATTGAGGGGGTAGGTGAAACTCTGCAATTATAATAAAATAATTGAGACTAACCCTGACCTCAGAAATACGAAGATCATGAAAAGATCAGAAAAAGATTACAGATAGTGGATATTAATACATCAGAGCAATGATCATTGATTGCTGAAATATCTGGGTCTGATAGCCTACAAAATTTTCAGATTTGTTTATTTGGTTATGCTCTGTTATTTTTCACAATTGCTCTTAAATTCTTACTTTGTAAGTTTTAAAGTATTTTTGAGAAATCTAAACAGACCTCGGGACCTATGTAATTTGTAGAGCTTCAATTGTGTGGCTTACATAACCATGAAATAAGTAGAAGACAAGATTGAAATTAGTTTTCATTGTGCATTTTTGAAATACTACAATGCACTTGAATGCTTGTGTAACTATATACATATTTTGCATCATACCACCATTTCCAAGCAACCATCAACTACAAACGTCTTTACCTGTTAAATGTTTAGGTTTGAAAGTTGCGTGTTCGCTGTTTGTAATGCATACGTTTGAATGAAGCAGTAGCCTGGTTTGGCAGGTTATGCCCATTTTTAGTCAAAACATGCTAACTTGTTCATTTAAACCTATACATTTCAAATGGTGATCGTGCAACTTTCAAATCTAAACAAATGTGGACAGTGTTTGCATTTAACAGTTGCTTGCAAATGTTACTAAATTTTGACTTTAACCTGTTCTAGATATTTCTAACAATCAGCAGTGGGTTAGGGGGGCGGGGTGAGGTTCAGTCAATTATGGACGAGACCATGATGTGTCGCTGACTGTGATGAAGTCTGTCGTTGACCCATTGGCTGGCTAGCTTGCTAGCTAGGGGTCATAAAAATTGTGGACTTTTTCCATGCATAAATCAAACTAATTTCCAACAAAGAGCTCATTATTAAACTCTGCTTTTGTATAATTTGTATATTTCAAATCAATCGATTCATCTTCAGTAAATACTTACAATTATTTGCTGTATATTTGTAAACACTTATCCTAGGTAAAGAATTTTGAATTATAATTACAGTTTGGAAACTCCCTACCCCATAACAGGCCATTCAAAAATATCAGATTCATGTGTCAGATATTTAAAATTTATGACAGAATGTGGCTACATAGGTGTTCAAGTATATTCTACTTTTTATTATGAACCAGATGAAAACTGCTTGAAGTAAGTCGTGTGACTTTTAATCGAATGAATTGAGCAAGCCACAATGTTGTTGATGATGTATTCCTTTTTGATTAGATTGTACAACAATAATTTACAAAGAGCTCAAACCTTTATTCTTACAGTATCATTGAAGTCAACTGAAAAGTTGTCACCTGTGATTTGTGGCATGTACTTGTCTGTCATCTAAGATCTCAAAATCACATGATTGAAAACAACTTGCATAAATGAGTTAGTTTAAAACCTGGTGAGGTCTTTTTACTTTTCTTAAAAATAGTGTAGAATTTACATCCAAACGTTTCAGAGCGATTGTCAAAAACAACGCTGAGTCACAAGATGAACAAACACAACAATGAAAGTGGCTGCATTACATGGTCGGTTTTGTTTAGTAATCATGTATTGTTGTTCTGATGTATTTTTTCCATTATTGATGTTTTTTCAGTAATATTAAAATACTGTGTTCTCTCTATTAAGCCCCCCACGGTGCTTATTCTTTTCCGACCCTTTTGAGGGGGGCTTGTTTGAGAGGGTGGCTTATTTAGTTATTTATATAATCTTAGATAATTTTTGCAAAATGTAAGGTATTATGTTCTTAGTATTATAAAAAAAAACAAAATATACATCAACACAACAGCAAGTTTTAAAATGTCCAGCAAAGGGGGGGACTTAATAAATTTTCCTCTTAAAAGGGGGAGTTATTAGAGGGGGGGGGGCTCAGTAGAGAGAATACGGTATATATCCGGTATTGTCTCCAGACTTTCATATTTTCAAAATCTGTTTTTTGTCCCAAATATGTAGTAACTGTGGATACTTAGATTTCCTCTTCTTTCCATCGCAGAACAAGTGCATCATACAGACAAACGCTATTTGTCGATGACCCCTTTAATGGGAAAGGCCTATCTCTTTTGTTAGCAGTTGTACACAGTAGATACACTGTACCACATAGTGACAACTCAGTATAGGTTGGCAAACGATAAACTTACAAAAACTTGAATTGTTTAAAATTAGCTGCAGTCCAAGAGTTGCACTCTGATGTGTAGCAACCTCTGGTGTTAGCCTATTAACTAAATATACACCCTTGTGCCTGCTTATATGTCCCATGTGTCAAACAAAAAAGTTTTACTCATCCCGTTAAACATTTTTTAGTTATGGTTTTTCTCATCCTGGGTCACCTTGTGTCCACCAGGACCACCACCACAAAAAGCCAAATATGGTTGTAGTAATTGTACCATTAGGCGCATGCCCATAAAAGGACATGCTGTCTGGCCACAAATGCCCCAACGTGATAGCTAAGTCAGCTTTTCGCGTCCATCAGTCTTCAACAGCGCCGATAAACTATAATTCACTTTAGCTACTATCAACATTCGCCCGTTAATACGTCTAATATATTGTTTTCGGCTACGTTAATAAATTTACTTATTTTCGCCTACATTGAAATTAGTATTTAATGGGATTTGCCCATTGTGTCAGGAATATTTGGTTGCTTTATTATGGAATTGTTTGATAGAAGGCGGCCCCTGGATGAAGCGTGGCTTGATAAAGCTAAATGACTATATGTATTTTGTTGTAGATCTGTTGAATGCTTTACAAGTTTTTGTACGAAAGGAAAACGAGGCTTATTTTGATCGTGAAGCGGATGAAATTATCAAAACAAATGCCAATAACCTTCAGTTGTCGGAAAGTGCTATTGACTCATGGAATGAGGCTTTCACACAAGAATGCTCGATATATTCTGATGCGCAAGAAGTGAAAACAGATGAATTGACGTTTTCTGAAATGTATCATTCGCTCATTCATTCTTCAGCATTGGAAACTCTACTGCAGTTGGAGAATACTTATGCGTTAGCTGTGCAAGATATGTTGGCACAAAGAGATTCTGCTTTGAACAAGTTGGAACAAAAGTAACTAATGATTTTTTTTTCCCTACAATTTGGCCCTGTTTACACGGGACCGGATTCGCATGGTCACGGCATCGACTTCGACCAATATGCGCTTAGTTTTGTTCTAACAACTTTTTATAGAATTAGTTGTTATTAAGTTCTGCAACATCATAAATTTACGAGACAAACTGGCCTCGAAACTGCTCAATTTAATGTCATGACCATGCGCATCTGGTACCGTGTAAACGGGGTCTTATTGACTGGAATGAGTTTCCTTAGGACTAGTAAAATCATTTGGTGTTAGACGGCGTTAAATCATAGTAGAACACGTAAGTAGGCCACATATAAAATACCATGTTTATTCGATTAAGCGCCTACCCCGAATAAGCGCCCACATCAAAAGTAGAAAGAGTTAATAAGCGCCCGCTCCTACTCCCCTAAATAGACTTCTGCGAAGACCGAACAATGAATTGTTTGTCATGCGCATTAAAAACAATGAACAGTTAGAATTTATATGCTTTAATATTTTGTCATGTTTTGTTCCTATTTATTGTTTTGTTACAAAATAAACTTTTACTAACTGAAAATGGTGAAAATTTAATAAGCGCCCAACGTGGAATAAGCGCCTACATCGAATAATCACTCAACCTGAAAGTCCAAAAATTAAATAAGCCCCTTGGGCACTTAATCGAATAAATACGGTATGTTCTGTGTTGTTGTTTGTTTTTTCTGAGAAACACTGCACATGGACACAGTATAAGGAGGGACAGCGTAGTGCCACTTGCTTCACAATCTTTGAATTTTTTGTCCTCGCGCATATCGCTTAATGCATGTTTCGCAGGCAGTAATATAAACTACACGTTCTGACCAGTAAGCACGCTGAACTGACTGCTGGCAGCCAGTAAACTGCATATTTTTGCATAGAAATACTACGAGGGCACGTTGCACCTCTAAGTGGCATTACTGTCCCTCGTTATATTGTGACATGGATTTGTTGTTTTCAGATTTGGGGCCGTTTGTTCGGCACGTGGATAGCACTATCCACTGTATAGTAGCCTTCGTAAACTTTCCCACTGGTCGTTATAACTTAATAGCTATTACGACTTGTAACGATAGATTAAACTCCCCACTATTTACATTGCTGACTAAAATGGAAGTTTCGACATGTTTTGTCCAATTTTACGAATGTTGAACCATTCACTATCAACTGGATAGCGCTAATCCACCTTTCGAACAGCCGGCCCTTCGTGTCCAACTGTAATGCGTATGTAAATATTGTGATACTCTGAATCTTGTCTTGCACTTACAGGCAAAATGAGGAGATGGAAGCGGCACTTGCCCCCGGTGACAATGGTAGCTCAGATAATTATCATGAATTTGTTAACAATCTTGCAGCCAGACATTGTGAAGATACGCAGGTTAGTGGCTAGTACCCATTTAAATAAAATAGATGGAAGCTAGGCTACCTGCCGCCGGAAATTTGAAGCCAAATTCTTCCGGTTAGAACCTAGTTCTTCCACGTAAAGTAAACACGCAACTGACGCAGCCGGGTTCGAAAAATGAAAATATTCAGCTTGAAAAAAAACCCCAGCTCTTATACAATAATTGCACGCTTCTTTTACATTGATGTATTAAAAATAAAACTTCACAACAAACAGAGACATTTTTGTTTTTACAACGCCACTTTTCAAAGTTATAAATGTTGTTGCAATTGTTTTTTCGGCTGGCCAACATCTGACAGAGCTTAATTTAATGCCTTTTCGTCACATATCACAAAATAACAACCATTGCATGTAAAATAACTGAAACAAAGAGTATAAAGCAACTACGATTACCAAGTTCTAACAGATACTAACCATTGAAAGTTTATTTGAAAAAAAAAACAACAGTCCGCCAAGTCTCGCTCTGTCGCACCAGACACGATAAAGTCTCGCGTGTACTACACGATTTGACCTTCAGACACGCGTGTCTCGAGATCAGTAGACTAAATTTGGCTTCTGATCACAGGCGATTGTAAATGCAGGTAGCCTTCCATCTATTTTAGTTCAATGCTGGTACCATACTACAGGTAGTCCCAAAAAAATCGAAAACTATTGAAATCACCTACAGAATTAGAATTTCAATGCCCCCACCATAAAGCTGAGCGCATTGATGCATATATTGTTGACAAGGTCCATGTATTAAACTTTAGTTAGAAGGTCCCTTTAAAAAATTGTGCGATTTTCTGCCCTTGCTTATCCAAAGCAAGTTACAAAATTCTAAAAGAGAAGGACTTTGTGAAAATGATAAAATTCAAATTATTATTGCGTGGAGTCGAACAGAGTGTTAAGGCGTTCAGCAATAACAATTTATTGTTATTGTTGGAGACAGCTATATGGTGTAAATCATAGTTAGTTCGTTTTGGCCGCGTTTATAAGGTACTGGATTCGCATGGTCACGACATCAGATGATGTTGCAAAACACTAATTCTAGAAAAAGTTGTTCGAACAAATATTTGCGTATAGTGGCTAAAGTCAATGCCGTGACCATGCAAATTCTGTACCGTGTAAACGGGACCTGAAGCCTGGTTTCCATATAGTCGTAACCGTCGTAGAGATAGACTCACGAACTTTCTAAACATCCGAAATAAAGTATTTTAAAACAAATTATTAGCAAAGCAACTATTAGTGGACAACATGCATGCTTTCTTTGAGATATACTTCCAAGAAGATAGAATATTTTGGCCGTTGAGAGATATCGTGACTCTTCGTATACGGTAGTTACGACAATATGGAAACCAGGCTTTACTTGTTAAGGTGGACGCAAGTGCGAGATAGGGTTTCTATATATAATCGATACTACAGACGTCAGTGTGATTGTGAGGTAGCCGACGCGCTATAGTGATTTTCTATGATTTGCATTTTGTATCGCTGTAAAATATTTTCCAAAATCTATATGAATGAGTGACTTAGTCCAGGGCCACACCTTTCCATTCCCACGCGATGACATCATCGCGTTCACCTCTAGTATAAATATAGAAGCTCTTTTCCCGCACTCAGTTCGCAGACGATGCACCTGCTGACCCTGAAATAATTCCAAAATTTGTATACACACTTTCTGAGCAAAGTGACATTTGACGAGAACTTTTGAAATTTGGTGCGAAATTTTTTAGTTTCATTTCTTTTCATCACATTAATTTATATGAGCCGAAAGTTGATACTCACTACGTTTGGTGCCGACTCGATCATTAAAAAAACAACAGGTTTCTCTTTCTCAAAATTTGTCCGAACAAAGTGTCCGGTCGTTTCAACATTTGATCGGAAAAACTGGAAGGTAATCGGGCAACCGCCGATCGCCGGCCGTTATTTCAGGCTTTGCACCTGAAGATCGGTCTGCCGAAATACATTGTGCCTTTTACTAAGTCTTATTTGATCATTCCAAGTTGAAGTTTAGTATCATTCCTAAATTATTCGAACAGTTCTTTTCACGGGGCGGTTGTTCGAAAGGTGGAAATCCACTGGATAGTGATTCTTTGTGACCTTCATAGAATTTTCAATTGATCGTTGTAAGATAAAATTACGACTGATATCGATAGATTAAGGTCTGTAGCCTTTCAATCGTTGACCAAAATGGAAATTTCGGCATTTTTTGTCCGATTTTATAAACGTTGAAAACTTCACTATCCAGTGGATAGCCGATAGCGCTATTCAACTTTCGAACAATCGGACCCAGAACTCTATATATATAGAAACCATTCATCATGGTCAAAACGTTATTTCATGCAATTTTGCAAACTCTGTATATTTTTGTATCACGCCGTCGAAATTTGTAGCTTTTTCTCAACAAAAGTAGCTAGCAATTTCGGCCCTGTAGTATGAAACTGTACAAAATTTGCAAACTTCGCGTGGATATATTTTCCACACTTTACACGCATTTTGTGACCCAATTTTGCAATTTTACAAATTTTATGATGCTCTTTTGGTAATACTTATAGATCACTGTTTTGTCTGCTATATGCAACGGGTCCATTAAGCCCCAAAAGCCCATCGACGAAGAACGTAAATAGTGTACGCATAGATGCACAATGCAAAAAAATCCCTGCAAATATTGCGCTATTAAGAAGAGCCAAACCATTTCTCCCCTTAAACATTCTAATTACCTTGTACAAAGCCCTATAGTATGGGGTGATGGATCTAATTCGATTATTGCTAAGCTTTCCAAGTTGAATAGCACGGCCCTTTGAAAGTCAGATTGTAAATATTTAACTGAAAGGCCACCGTGTGTAAAGAAGTTTTATTGAAGATTAAAGATTAAAAGTTAATATACCGGAGTACGCTTCACGACAAGTATTCAGTTTAAACGTTAGTTTATTGTATTATAGATGATATCAACGCAATGGTCAAGCGCTTTATCGGACCTTCAAGAAGTTCAGAAACGAGAATATCAAGAGTGGGTTAGCAAGGTTTATGAAGACATTGTGAAATCGGCGCGTAAAGGTACGCTTGCTTTTTGGTCGTCATTGCTTGTTAGCGTAGCTTTAAAGAGAAAATTAACCGGATAGGTGCCAGTTGTTCGAAGCTCGTTTAGCTTAGACGATGGATAAGTAGGAATTCAAAAACACTCCTAGGCCCGGTTTAAACCTCGAACTTTTCATGTGCCGAACCTAATGCTAATGAGCAAAATTCTTTGTTTAAGTTCATTTCCATTCGATTCGGCACATGAAAAGTTCGACGTTTGAAACGGGCCCTACTGATCTTCAAAAACTTTAAAATCAAATCTTGGGTAGTAAAACAATGGGTGAATGGTGAATACATAATTATTGTAGTCAGTTATAAAACTTTCAGTATGTCAGTTAAAACAGTCAGTTACTTCATTAGTACTATATAAATTGTCATTATAAGTAACTACATGCATGACTTGTGGGGCATTAGTGATTAAATGGCCCCGTAATCCGAGGGAGCTTGAAGTTTGTGCTATTCCCGAGGGAATTCCACAAACTCCCAAGGTTAAGTGACCATTTAATCAATTAATATCTCTGCTAACCTGGATAACCTGGCCGACCCCAGGTGACCATACTTACCAGTTTGGAAGGTTAGGTGCAAG
>JAODVM010441937.1:0-23402 GCA_025400095.1 Phenganax marumi
AAAATTCGTTCTAAATGTTCAAAAAGTTTTCGAGATGCTTAGGAATTCGTTCTAAATGTTCATGATATCTTTCTTAAGTTATGAGTATTCGTATAAATCGAAAGTAAGGTTATATAAATGACTGACTATAGCTTACTCTTGGGAATTGTCGGCTGCACTGCGGCATCAGCAATCGCCACCTCAATGCGCTCTCTCGGCCCATTTTCTGGCTAAAATGAAGAGAAAGCAAATTCAAATTGAGTAAAATCAAAGTACCCTGATCTACAAGACTACTATTCGTAAAAACGAACTGAAAATATCGAAGAGTAAAGCTTATTCATGTTTGAATAGCTTACCCTGGGATTGTCATTGTTCTGCACTTCGAGATGCTTTCCTAGCCGTCCTCGGCCAGTACTGTGCCCTGAAATGCAGATAAAGCAAATATAAGCTGTGTGAATGAAAGTACAAGAGTACTAAAAGGTTATGTAGGAGAAAACAAAGAAAGATATCGAGTAAAAGACACGAGTTTAGCGACCAAAAGCGGCCAAACGACAAACAATTAATCACCTATTCATGCAAAGAAGGCAACTCGTAAACGTAGACATCAAGCGGCTAAAACAGCATGAAATACAGAACTCTATAGACGAATTTAACTGACAATTACCTGCTGAACGTTAGCAAGGCTCCAGCATCTCGAAGGAGAGCGTTTCTTCTCAAAAACTTCGTAGTTTTAACCTCTTGACTTCTTGGTAATAATGAAAGCCTCGTGGTTGAAACCCCCGATAACATAAAGCAGAAAATTTGAATCCACGCCCTTGATTCCTATTGGTCAGACGGAAAAAGAGCTCTGATTCGTCAAACAACACAATTGGTCGTAGATCATTGGCTGTCTTTCAAGGCAGTCAAGAATAACTACAGACGGAATCAATAAATCAGTTAAAATCTATGCAACTATTTTGCATGCGTCAGCAAAGTCCATTTTGGGGGAAAAATCATTCATGCAAGCAAAAACAGGGTGTCAAACTTTTCAAATTTAAATATATAAAACACAGCTTATTCTTTTTTGACAGCTTTTGAACCATAAATGCATGGCTCAAAAAAAACTTCTAATGGTGCAAAAACAAAAGGTTCAATTAAAGGCTTTACAAAATCCACTGCTTCAGCCTGGTTATCACGGCTTGCAACGTAAACGTAAATGAGAAAACAAAGCACGACTTTTCCTGAGGGTTACAAAACAAATGGAGTAAAAATTCCTTTAAATTCTCTTTGACCTGTCTTCGGTTTGCTTTCCCTCTCAATGCGACACTTAGAGAAATTTTATGTTCTGTATATTCAAAGATGGATTGATAAATTAGGCAACTGTTAGCTACTTCAGCAGCACTGATACTGATGCATAAAATCCCTGTTAACTGCCATCCATGGAACTCAAATAGCATATCCTTGTAAAGCCCCTTTTACACGACCAAATTTTCTTTGACAAATTTCATTTGTGAAATTTTTTTGACCGTCTAAATTAGGAATTTTCAACAAATTTAACTTTACAAATGCATTTGTTTAAAAGCTGGGTTATTGTCAAATTAAATTTGTTAAAAATTCCTAATTTACGCGATCAAAAAAAACTTAACAAATGAAATTTGTCAAAGAAAGTTTGGTCGTGTAAAAGGAGCTTAAAGAAACTTTTTTTAATAATATTCACTGTTTTGCATCTATTTACTGTAATCGCTATAATAGATTAATCCATGCAGCTACTTCGCCATTAGAACCTATGATTTCCTTATATCTCAATAGTCCGTCAGCCATGCCCGCCAAACAGGACAAGCCTTTCGAGCCAAGCTTTTCTGAATTAGCTCTATAAAATAGGAATTGCGTGTTTCGCACTCATTGATGTAATTTTACACATCTATTTAGGTATTGAAAGCATGCAAACTTTGGTTAGGCATGGCTCGGTTTAATTCCCCATACCAACTTTATTCCTCGAAAATGAATATATCGTAGCCAGATGATACGTTCATGTTCAGAGGTGCACAGAATTCAAAAAAGAATAATTGAGGCAAGGCCAAGACTGTGGTTTGCGACGTTTTGCTAAGTTGCATCCGAATCAATATTTGAAAACACATGACTTGTGAGAAATTACGGCTACAAAGGAATTTCTTCTTGCCTTTCAGTCATTCCACAAGGTATTTCACGAGTCAACAAAGTTAAATGTTTCAAGAATGCATGCTGGCAAAGACAAGTATGAACAAGTACCTAGATTATGTTTCGTTATCGTCTCTGATTTGACAACTCACAGCAGTCGATTTAAACACTGACCAATCAAAAACTTTCACACAACTTTTAAACTTGAAATACCCTTCATAAATCGTTGCGTTAAAAAACCGTTTCCTTTTATTTCAAACAAGTATCTGTGAAGAAAAGGTCATTCATTTCGCGTCGAACGCAATCATCAACTCAACTGTCTGCATACGTTGAATACCATGGAGTTTGTTCAGGTATGACGTATCCATCATTTACTACGATGCATCGATCTGTGGTGTTTTGTATATCGCAATTCGGGATTGGTCCGGTAACTTGCGTTAGTGGAAATCATACAGTTACTTACCCGTCATATGGGTGACAACAATGTAGTGCTGTAATTAAGGGACTATTGAAAATTTGCTCACATCTGCTTGGCATTCAATCATAATTAAGTTGCAAGAATACAACACAACCTGTTTCATAATTTGCATAAATGCGCAAGTTGCATTGTAACGAATTGCCGACTTGATTCAAGAGGTCATTTCAAGCACGTCGCTATTTAGTCTAATGCGTGAGACGTTAATGCCGAATACTCGTTATTTGAACTGCGCGTAGTTCACCTTTAAAGTAAATTAAACCGCTGAACTTTAAATACATCAATTTGGCAAAGAAAAAGTACTCAAGAAGATATCTTAATAACGACTTATAAAGTACGCAGTAACGCAGAACTGTTTGATACCATTTCGCGTACAACGATTGTTACTGTGTGTTACGTTGCAACATCCTGGATGATATTAGTAGTACTCATTGCTAAACTTGTTATGCCGATAAATTCTATTATTCTACACTGCATATTTAAAGTTGCGAGAGTGTCAAAAATCGTTGAGAAATTTGATATCAATTGTAAATAAGAGACTTATGGTCAGCTTTTCTTGTTGCAACCACCCTGCGTAAGCGTAATTCATTGAGATATATAAACCTGGAGTGTGTGTCCGCATGAGAAATCAATCACTGACGAAAGGGTCTAAAAAAACTGACGTCAGCAGAGGCTATAACTTTCAAGGTAGCGGCTACTGACCGCGCCGGCCGGCTTTTGATCTCTGCTGATGCCAGCTTTTTTTAGACGTTTTTGATCACGTTATAGTCACTCCAGGTTTATTCATCTCAATGGCGTAATTCATAATGAACGAGCAAATAGTATGCGGCACGAGTCTTTACCATGCTTTGACGAAGTTTCCACACTAAACAGTTCTTTTATTTTCCACTGGAAAAATACTTTTTTTATTTTCTAGTCACTGTTTATTTTGCTGTTGCTCAATGTTTGCTGGGGGACTGGAGACGAAGCACATTCTCATCAAAATCCATGTTTGGAACACACGGTTGAGTCCCTGTACCGCTCAACGGCAGATTATTTCAAATCAAACAGTTTATTCTTCCCATCTGAATACCGCGAGGTGTATTGCAATACGTACTCAAGTTCGAACAGTTTGAACGCGAAGTTATCAACTTGCGCAGGCGGTCTCTATCATTGTGTGACAGAGTACCGGACTAAGGAAGTCCTGGAGATACCCAACGAAGATCCGGTTAGTCTCTCAAAGTTAGGCATTCGCAAAATAAGGCTTGCTGTTGGCTGTGTGTGCCTCACGTAATATGAAAATTTATTAGTTTACAGCAAAGCAGCTTAAACTGCTAGCAACTTGGTCACAGAAAGTAAACTTTCCAATGGTTGATATAGGTGTACATAGTATGATATAACATTGCACTACGAAACCGCCTGAAATGTCAAAGTAATTTTTACCAAGGAAACTTAACATAAAAATTAGTTTTTATCGTTCGTCAATAGATTATAACTATGTAATCATTTGTAATCATTCTGTTATTATATCGATTGTACGCAAGACCATTTCGGGTCGTAGAAACAACTTTTTGTATTGCATTTTTTGGGAATACTTGAAAACAAAGTTGCAACAGAGTGCCTTTTCAGTGCGCAAATCACAAAACTGTGCGGCAAACACAAAGGCATAGGTACGAATGTTTCAGCAAATCGTGTCATAAATACTGAGACATTATTTTTCCCATTTCATGGTAATTTTCTACACTTTTATTTCATTTGCACACAAATGCTGTGCTTTTCAACATAAATCACTATAAAATCATTCTTATACACGCAAAACTACTTCAACACTATCGATGTCTGTTCGCATCCATCCATCATCAGCATGATTTTTCTTTTATCCATCCATTTATTCATCACTTGTCCATAATCCGATGAAGAACAGTTCCCGGTTGGAGTTGAACTCCCCTGAATGTTTGAATTCGAAATGGCATCCATGGCATCGATAGCTACCTCGGAATGATGACGTTTCACAACACAAAACGTTTGAACAGCAACTACTAATTAAACTAGTTACAAAGTTGCTATTCTGGAGCCCATTTCATTAATAGTAATAAAAAACCTAAAGAAAATCCACTGTGATTTGGCTGTCGTCCACTTTGGCTCTGTTTAAAAATTAAATGAACAAAAGTCTTACGATTATGATAAAACAACATTAAAATACATGTGGTTCTCGACAAGGAGTTCTATAATTGTTCATGCCATAGTTTGCTGGTCAGACGGTTGTGGGTTTGGGAGAAGTCCATACTATTTAAGAAACACAAAACATTTTCCGTGATTCTTTTGAGCTATATTTAAAGAAACACGAGCGCGAGTTTGAGAGAAAGGAGAAATTGCGTGGGAACACGAGCCGCTAGGCGAGTATTTCCACGCAATTTCAAGTTTCCCCCAAAATCGCACAAGTGTTTCTATACCACTATAGCAACACGGAGAAAATGTTTTCTATTTCCCGTATTAAACAACCTTTTTCAAACAATAAAAATAAAAAAATGTTGATTTATATCACATTGTTTCAAATTTTTTCTAATTTATAGGTTCATCAATTTTTTCAACATCAATCAGTTTTTTTGTTCATATTTTTAACTTTTAAAATTCCCGCTTAATCCACCTTATTTTATCAAGCAATGTACAGCATAGTGGACCTTCATGAAGAGGTCTAGGGCAAGCTTATAGTCAAGGCAATCCTTTCACATAAGCATCAGAACAAGAAGTTGCAAACAGGATACTTCAACTTCTCCCCCCCCCAAAAAAACGCAACCGTCCACCCAGTTGGATATTTATAGTTGGATATTTATGCGATCAGTGGCTCTAGTAACAAGTCACAGCATCATAATAAAGCTGCTCTCCTCGTTGGCGTATTTGACGCGCAGCTACGTAACAGTTTAAATTGTAATAACACCTTTTCTACAAAGCTAAATAATTACGTGTCTATTTGTTCGTGAAATTTTGAAAACAATAAATAAAACTTTGAAGGACTTAAAATTAAAGCCCGTTTTCCACTAGGTGGATTTTTGCGTACAGAAAACAAATCTAGAAACGTGATTGGTTCGCTATACATTGCTAACAAACGTATCCGCCTAGTGTAAAACGGGCCTCACGCGCGTGTCAAATGCGGAATTGGAAAGCAGCACAAAAGGCCCGTTGACATTGGCGATCGTGCTGCAACTTTTCACCTCTTAGCCTACGCGAGGAGCAGGATGACTGACGAGTTCGTTGGAAAAATTATTGGATCAAGTAGATTCGCCAATCATCCACTCTGTATCAGCCTTCACCACGAGAAAAATCGCAGCAAAAATCGTCGGTGTAAACGGGCCTTAAAGCCACAGTTTTGGCCTCTGATCAGCTTTGAAGCGCAACGAAAATCCTAGATTTTTGGCCTCTAATTGCATGAAACTTGCATCTATTGCCACTAATTAAAGAAAGTAACATGCGTACGAAAGGGATAAGGTGTATCAAGCCAAATCAAACTGACTATAACGGGCATGATTTATAGTAAAATAGTTTTAACTGGCAATAAAACTATTTTTGTAATATTTGTATTATTTGAAATGTAACCATATTCTACTGTTAAGCAATTTTCATCAAAGTAAAACAATCAATCAAGAAGTGACTGTTGAAGAAGCACTACAAAAAAAGTGCCCACGCATTGAACTATAAAAGCTGTTTGTACGTGTAAACTACTTTTGAACGTCCGATATTAAACTTCTTTTACGCCTGGTTTACATGAATCGTAATTCATTGGCGACCTTGCTCGATCCAAATATCATATGCATTGCAGATGATAAAAACGATTTCAAATAGACTATTCTTCAATGGTCACCGCGTCGGTGAGACATCGCCAATGAATAACGATGTACGAAAACTAACCTTTCTTTTAAGTTATATAATAAGGATAAAAAGCGAAGCAATTAACTCACGACTTCAGTCATTTTGCAAGCAAACAAGAACATGCGCACACGATCGTAAGGCTAGTTATCTTCTAATGATGCCGCAAGATGCGAACAAAATAGCATTTTAGATTTGACAAAGCGAGTGAGAACAGGTACGACTGCATGATCTTTTTGTCATGTAAGTAAACACACGGAGAGCTTAAAACGATTTTCTGCGCCACAATAACGGTATGCATGCATCCAACTGTCAAACTTTAGCTCACTTTTGGCAATGAAAATACTTTAACGTCGTCGGGCAGAACGTGGTCATTGTAAATCGATAGATGTGAGATCAGCTCTGTAGTCACAGTCGTACTGGAGCTGGTAGTCAAATCTAAAATCCACTACACTTGTCTTGCAGCGTCAAAAAATAAAATGTAGTAGATATAAGCAACTACTTGCTTCATATTACTTAGCTTGTTCACACGAATCCCGCTCCGAGGATGGAACTGGATCATAGGCTTTGATCGAATAAAGGTGACTTATATATATCGCATACCTGAACGTGAGCGGGATCATACGTGAACAAACCTGATTCACATTCTATACCAAGATCAAGAACTGTACATAACAACAATAGTTCAATGGATCAGTTGAAAAAAAGAATCGCAATTTCTCTCCTTGTGCAAAAACTTCAACATTCTCTATTCATCAATACTACAAATCTTTGTAGACCATAAATAATCATGGATTGACGTAAACAATCAAAGTTTCTGGAAATGTCTTGAAGAGAAGATCGTAGGTGAAAAACGAAACAAAAAAAATTTATCTCCTTATCTTCTTCATGTTACTTACGGAAACGTTGGCAAATTGTACAATGATCCATCGCAAATGTTCTTTTAGACCCCGTTTTCACGGTACCGGATTCGCATGGTCACGACATTAAATTGAGCAGTTTCGAGTCCAGTTTATCTCGTAAATTTATGATAATGTTGCAGAACTTAATAACAACTAATCCTAGAAAAAGTTGTTAGAACAAAACTAAGCGCATAGTGGCTAAAGTCGATGCCGTGCCCATGCGAATCCGGTACCGTGTAAACGGGGCCTTAGATTTGACTACGAGTACGACTGTGACTACCAGATACTATAGAGAGTTGTTAATAGGTTACTATAGCCTTGACTAAGCTGAGTAATATCTCTATTCACAGTGGTAGTCGTTGTCAAACCTTAAGCTCTCTAATCACAGTACTCTTTGTAATCAAATCAAAAGCTCTTTAACAACTTCTAGTCACAGTTGCACTCGCAGTCAAATCCAATGGACTTAACTATTTCTAGTCGCAATTGTGCAAGTCCAACGTGAGCCTCCTTAATGATTTGATTAGAGCATATAGGTATTCCCGCCAAGTGCCGATGTCTATAGACCACGATAAAGGGAGCCCCCGCTAGGAACGCGCGGCTTTTAGAGCCGCGCATCAATTTGTTTCACGACAAAATATATCAACAGAAATCACTTGACATACCTAACTAAAATCCTGCAAGGCCACCGAGCGACCCGTCTTTGTTTTCCTGCAGAAGACACAACAATTAGTTGGGAATTGGACCATCCACAATTTACAACCAAAACCGGAGCAGTTGTGACTAATACAAGTATCAATCCTCTGCCATACAAAGCTAAGAGCGTTTACAATTGCATTTTTCGTTGACCGCTCCTCTGCAAGCCTTAAGACGCGTCTCAATTCATTTGCTGATTCTACTTGATAGCCCCAACAAGTTTAATCTTCAACGAACAAATCCCCATGAAGTATCACTGATTTAGATCACAGTATTTACTACTGCTCATATGCTCCAGGAATTAATTTCAATCATTTCTCAGATGAAAAAAATTCTGGTATTAAAACGGAGTTGCACAAGCTGTGAGGAAGTAAGATTATTCTTGCTGTTAATGCATGATATCATTTGATTAATCGTTTTCGCTGTCGGCTTGACGAAATTTGAATCCCCCAATGTAAACTAAAGCCGACCCCCAAATGGATCAAAAATCGTGTAATAACCATATTAAGACGCAATCGCAACTAATTCTTTTAGACTTGAACATAAAAGTTTTTAAAACAATTTTAGAAAATAGCAATTGCCTGTTTAAATTTGTACATTATTGCCAAATTACGATTGCTGTGTCATGTAATAGTACTATTGATTCATGGGCCAGAACTACGATATATACATATAAATATATAATGCATTACTTTTGCGTTTATTTGATTCAAAAATATGCGCGCAATATTTATGTTAAAAATACCGAGACGCGCAATTTATTCACCAACGCGCAATTTATACAAAATGACGCATTGTACGCGTACGCCAGCAATGCGCGCAGGCATTGACTTTGCATATTTCATAATAATATGTTGAATAAATGCTCTGTTATTCATTGAAATTTTAAGCCTACCTTGGCTACGCCTCATTCGAGCGCGAGTTTGAGAACACAGACAGAGAAATGCATCCGTGTGCCTCCTTCGTTGGGTCCAGAATTCAAGTCAGAAAACGGGGACGGAGAGGCGAGTGTTTCGCTCGAATACAAGTTTGCAACAAACTGTGGCGCTTTGTTTTCAACCGGAAACTGTAACGGCAAGGCTCGTCATCTCGTACAGTCGTATCTGATTACGTACGGACAAACGTGGCATTCGCCTCGAAGTAGCGACACAGCACACGAACGCATTTGGTTTGTAAACGCGGCGTGCTCCAAGGAAGTCAGCTACGGTGCAGACGCATCATAGTAGTATCAGACAGATTCCCTTACGATTACTCACCATGGTTAATGAATCAACGCAATAAAACAAAGCATGCTTTAACGTTGGCACAGAGCACACTTGTTCTTACAAGTTGCTTTGACAAGGAACTGCTCGCAGTAGTCTAAACAACGCTTTGGGGGTTGCAATATCATGCCAGCTTACAAAAAACGAGCCGTCTATATAAAGAACTCTCGTGTGTTACTGCGAGCAGATTTTGCGGTTTAAACCAAAACTTGTTCTAGATAGAAAAATATTTATACACTAAACGGAAATACTATGTAATCGTTACAAGCACTAGATACTTGACAGTTCTGAACTCCGTTAGAAGTGTTGATGAATTCGCTACGTTCATTACAAGCAAAAATTTGAAAAATTTTATTTCACCTGCCTCTCCAGAAGCTGAGCTACACAAAACCGTATTTCATTTTCCCAAGAGATTTTTTGCGGCAAATTATCATTTGGCTTGCCAAGGTTTTAAAACTGGATCAAAGGTTTTGCCAAGATTTATTTTGGGAAAAATTGGCTGGTTACACTGTGCACTTTGTGGCAGTTTGAGGCGCTGAAAATGCGCCTTGATGCGGCGAATTAACCCTGGCGTATCAGGGATCAAAAACTGACACCACATCTTATCGCAGTTTTATCAAATTTGCCCTTGTCATGCTCCAATTTTGAAGAACAATACGGCAAGATTATGGTATCTACACATTAAAACAACAACAAGTGTTCCTTAAAAAACCAAATCCAAGATTTTTTTTTGATGGTGGTGCACTAAAAACGGTGTTTATTCGAAAGCTTTTTTGAAACGTTTCATTCGTTCGCGCGCAACGGGGTTTCATCAACTCGATTTTTAAGACAGACTAGTAAGATTTTTCAATCAATTTTGGAACTGATATCACTGGCTATAGAACAATGATTAAGGCTTCTTTGAATTTTGGTTTTTAAAAAAATCTTGCTCATCTAGCAAGGCTTTTGAAATCTAGTTTTCATCAAGAAAAATTCATCGGTCGGTCACGTTGTTCGATAATCCCCTGATTGGTGATAGAAACGATTTCCAACAGACAAAGGACGTTACTCATTAATGATCACCGACAATGCAGTCAGTAGGACATCAACGAAAAACAGCTTTTTTATTCACTAAGGTTGCAAGACTTTTTGGTGGTGGAGAGGGTTATAGCAAGTGACTTGCACCCTTCACCTCACGGGAAAGAAACAATTCGATGAAGTGTACAGACACAGCTATTATGCATAGACTGAAGTATGGATAGTTGTAATTAAATTCAATTAATACAACGCATGAAGTGTATTCTGTAAAATTTATGAAAGTTTATGTATAACTAGGTGTGTTCTGCATGACATTTGCTGTTTATCAATCAATATCGCTGTTACAGTTCGAAGTAAACGGGTAATTTCGGTCACGCGGGGAGTCAAAATTACGTGGCTAGAATAGACATGGTCTTTCGTTAGGAAAAAGCAAATAAATACTGAATTATATTATACTTACCTTCCGTTCATTTCATAGACGCGGATTCTACAAAAGCTAAAAATAAGATATTAAAATCACTACATGAGGTACTTATATTTCAGCGAATTGCGTAATCTCAATGGGTTAATTGCTTTCGTTTCAAGTGAGTACCTGCTCAATTATAGAAAACCAATCTTATTTACTTGCAGATGTCACAGGAATAGAATCGACGTGTTTTTTACTTAGTGACGAATACAAATTTCACCCAACAAGACCTAAGCATGTTTTAAAAGCGTATAAATCACTCAAAGACTGCATGCCTTCGTCGGTGTGTTTTAAGTATGTCGCTAATTACATGTCATGGAATCCATGTATTTTACAACTTGAGTCAATTGATTTTCGATCATTGAAAGGCACTCTGTCCGTGCCACATTAAGCAAACATTTCAGCTCGTTGATATAATATCCTTTCATTCTAAGACTTGCAAGTAACCATCCACACTCTAAAAACCTCTAATGAGCATATTTCTTTGACAATTTCAAAACCCGATGGGGGTGTTGGAGCCATCCGTTCATTAGACGACTTTAACCACACTTTGTCTCAAGCCGGAAAATTTGTTCACAGTCAAAAATCTAAAAAAAAAAACGATTTAGCCGTTGAAAGACAACTTGCATGTTTGCATCAAACTTGAAGATATATTTAGTTGATGTGGATATATTGAGACTGACTATGTACATTTTTATTGCACCCTGAACGAGAGAACACATGAAATGTGCACAACAAGCCTCTCAAGACAAACCAGTAGTAGTTAATTGTGGTTCAATTCACGTGTCTTCTTCGCTTTTCATTCATCATTCAACAACCACAAAGTTAACAGGATAAATCAGTTGCCTGATCAATTTTGCTTGGGAAATTCAATATGGAACAAACGTCTAAATACGAGAAACAGCCTTGTCAACGTCATCTATAAATTATAAATGACATCGTTTGTTTATTTTGCAGTAAACAACTTCACAAATTACTAAACAATATTGGTCAGCAATCCTATAGCTGAGGAGCGAGTTTCGATCCAGTACTGGCTGGAAGTGAATACATTTTGACACAAATATGTGAATCAATTTTGATACCAAATATTCACAGAGGCAAAAGCAGTAAATAGATCATTGTATGAATACACAAAAGGCACAAGGAAATCTATTGTAGGGACCACACACGCCATGCTGTTTTAAATCGCCTCGAAAAATGAACTAACTTGGACCAAATGCTCCAACAATGCAAAATAGCTGAGTCCATCTGCAGTAAGCTGTTTTGTAACTCTGCCTAGTGAATGCAACCTTGGCATTTCACAACCCAAAGTTTTAACACTCCAGTCTAATGTCTTCATCACACATCTTATCACTACTTCGGTTTAGTAAAATGAATGTAACGTAGCAAGAAGTTATAATTCACAACCCAACGTATCAACACTCCAGTCTAGTGTCTTCATCACACATCTTATCACTACTCTGGTTTAGTAAAATGAATGTAACTTAGCAAGAAGTTGTGTTGCACAACTCCACGTTTCGACACTCCAATCTTATGTATTCATCATAATTAACAACCAGCGAAATTCCACACCAACTATTACACGTCTTTCGCAAAATTTTTTTCAACGAGTATATTCCTGAAATAGCAAATGCAGTCACTTGCACCGTTTCAATTATCTACATAATAAGTACATGTTATTCGTCTATAAAAATTGTCAAAACCTTTCCCCCCAAAGCCAAGAACAATCTGAAATTTTCGAACGCGGTTAGCTATATCGCTTTGGATGTAAACTGTTCGCTTTACTTGTGCCAAAAATTTCTGGGTATCTTATACAGTTTAGAACGCCGACGCTAGCGACTTTATAATGGTCAAAACAGTTCGTATTTTTCGTATTTTCCACACTTCGTATTTTTGCATAAGTGAGAACCATAAAATCTACAAGTTGATTGGTCAAAACGAAATTTGCAAAATGATGGCTAGCCGTTTTGTGAGAGCTACTGACAAAGAGATACGACAGTTTAACTTTCTTGTTGTTGTCAATTCACTTGTGCAAAAATACTAAAACAATTAGTCGCCTCAGATTCGGTTGATTTATCGGGGAATATTCATCCCCCAACTGCGTCCGATAATCACCTCGTCTTTGGCGAATAATTGTTAAATATGCGCCATGTTGCAATACGGGCGAGGCGTACAGTTCTTAACATGCACTTGCTCGCCCGCGCGGGGAAAGCGGTCGCACACGAAGATGGCCGCAAAGTTGTCTATATATAAACGTGACAGCCCGACATGCGGGCTGGTACCTGTTAACCTGCATACAGGTCTTGCCTGGGTCTTTAAAAGGTGGCTGCTACCCAGGCGGACCATTGACGCGAGGGTGCAAGAATGTACAACTGTTTCCGCGTAAACAACCACGTGGTGACATGAAGTGACGACACGTGGGACGACCACGCCCTCCACGCCCACGTACTCCCCGACCACGCCCCGGAAACGCTCCGTCAGAGACATCTCCATCGCTGCTATAATAGTCTTCGCTGGAGTCCTGAGACAAATCCAAAAAATAAAAAAAATGTGAAACATTACTGGTGCCTCAAAAAATCTTTCTCATGTGAAGAGTCCGTCAACTAATCTGCCGACAGTCGTCGGTTTTCTACGGGCACTTGGGTTCAGGGCATATTTTAAGGATTTTGCAGTGCGGGGCCATAAATTAAAAAGAGCCCAAGGTCCGGGGGTACTTTGTGTAAATACAATAAAGAGATTTTGTATTCAGAGTCCAAAAATGTAAGTATTTCATGAAATAAAGAAAGAGTCAGAATATTCACACTGTAAAAGAGCCAATGCATTGCTGGAGGTAACAGTTTAGATACCATGACATGTTAAAAGGGCCCAGGAAGTGGGGGGCCAATTTTGTGTGAGTGGGGGGCCAGCAAAAGAGCCTGGGGGGCCAAATGGCCCCCCAGTCTGTATGTTAAAATATGCCCTGCTTGGGTTTCCTCCCACAGGGAAAGTGTGTGCAGAACAAGTACGTCATCTAGGAAACTAATAACTCAATTGCTGTACAGATAAATAACTCCGGTTGGATGAATGATACATGGCTCTAGTATAGTAACGAAAAGTTGCAAAGCACTTTAAATTATATCTGTACAGATTTAGCGCTATATAAACAATAAACGTTACCATTATTATTTTTATCACGCACAAGTTTGCTTGAACATGAACAAAACGATTGAACGTAGACTTTGGTTAAGGCTCTAATAGGCTGAGGCGGTTATTCGGTTAACCGGATTGAGTCGGGTTTTTTTAAAGATTGGTTAGTCCGGTTACATTATTTTTAAATAACCGACTAACCGAAATAACCGCAAAACCGACTCGCTTTTTGTTTTTACATAACAACTAATAAAGAAAAGGTTTGCTAATTAACACTAATAAAAAAACCCCGTAGTATTCATCGTCGTCTACGCCGAAAAACGTAGATTCAAAGCTTGAGCGCAACTCATCCCTGAAAAGGTTGATATGCTCGTCTTTTTAGGGGAGAATTTATAGACATTAGTTTACGTGATTAAAACTTTGTAAATAACAATTAAAACATCTGCATTTTTATAAATATTTTTAGTATAAACCACAGAACACGACGCATTTTTCTTGTCATAATTTAAAGACTCGGTTGAGTCGGTTATTTCGGTTATTTCGTTTCGGTTGTCGGTTTCGGTTATTTTTAATAACCGCCTCAGCCTGCCATAGAGGTCTATTTTACACAGATTAATTGTTGGCTTTTTCGAGAATTCAACATAAAGCATACTGAAAACAATAACTCAGCTTTAGAATGCTACCTAAACTTTGTCAAAATGTGTTAAAACGTTGAATTCACGAGAAAGGAAGCGTTTGATGTTCAGTTCGACAAAAATGCGACGTCCAAATCGGGCCGAAAACAGGCCTAAGAGCGTGTTTGCACCGACTGATCTTTTTGGTTTCAATGAATCGGAACTAAAATTTTTGTGCACACTTATGCCTTTAGTCACTTGCTTTATCCATAGACATTTGAATTGATAAGGAAAAACTTACGATTCGGTCATTCTTTTGCCGAACATTTTAACATAGTCTGAAAAAAAATATAATCACCACAATTAAACATAATTGCGAAAAAGACGGTACAGGCCATCGTCCCTTCGCGTGGGCGAAGTGTTCGTTTTAAAACGTTCGCAATAGTAGATGGCCTTTGCGTGGTTATTTGTATCCATGCTAGATAAAATGAACTTTAATTTGCACTATTCTTTTACCAATAGCATCGTTTACTTCGCATTTCTTGATAATTGCATAATACTTGGTCCTGCACTTAACCCTAGCAAAAAATCCAGGAGTCCTCCCCAAGCGACAAAGAAAGTGACAATCAGGTGGAACATTCTTCTTGTGACAACAAGAATCTGCAGATTCACCACCTACAAATCAAGTAACCAAATTTGGACCGTGAACCTCCACATACAGCATCCCTTTTCCTTCTTGGTAATGGAAATCAGAGATTTGAACTTTGCCATGCAGCCATACCAAGAAGGCATAAATTAAATGTCCATATTGAAGCTACAAAAGGACTTCTAACTCACCTGTTATGTCTGTTGGTCCCAGCAAAATACCTATAAAATTACAAGAAAGTAAATCAGTAATAGGAACTCCTGTTTCAATCAATTGTTTGTTTTCATGGCAATTGCTACAACAGCTAGAAGAAAATCAAGGACTGACTTTGCAAAGAAAACCTATGTCAACATATTTTGACCAATACTCCTAGCCAAAATCTATAATCCCACTTGTGCAAAATTACCATGTATATATAGTGTTACAATTTCATTCTGGTAACTTGCATTTAGGTCCAAATGCACTGACACTTGCAGCCTTGTTGCAAAGCTGCACATTGTACATAGCCTGGTCAAGTGAAATTGATTTTCAGTGAGAAATTGGTGTTACAAAGGTCAAGCACATAGGTGTGTAACTCAATCCTACGAATACAAGTACAACACAGTGGCGAAGCCGGACTGACAATTTAGTCATGCTATGCAAATTTTTTATGTGGTCATTAAAGCTGGAGTTCAACTTAGACAGTAGACACCAAAGTTTGAATTTTTCGCATTAAAACGTCTAAACGTTCCGCCATAAAGTTAGCAGCTTTCCATCAAAACATCCATTGCTTAATGCGTTTTTTTTTCAACCTAATACGTATACGGTAAATAAATGCGGTTGAAATTACAAAAGTGGAGCTCCATTTTGTATGGACTTTCGAAACAGAATAATAGAACTGGCACACAAATGTCATTATCGCCCACAACTGTAAAATTTAAAACAAGTAAATTCAAACTTTGGTGTACAATTAGAACATGTTTTGAGGGGCAACACTGTTAATTTATTCCAATCTCATGAATGGTAAATTGACTTGCTTTAAAAAATTTTACAGTTGCGGAAAATAATCACATTTTTTCCTATTTCTACATCAGCCATTTTAGATTTTGTGCTTTTAAAGTTTCAACTTCATAATCGCTTTCATTTTCGCTCGACTGATTCAGAACTAAACTCATGTTCGACAGTGCGTCAGAAAATCGAAAAATAAAATTTATCAAAGTTCTTTAAAATTGTTTATGTAATTTTGAAAAGTACATGAAAAGTTCACACAAACTTTTAATGACGGGCAAGAAGTGCGCAAATGTAGGAACTTTGTTCATGAATCATGACATTAGGTCCGGACTATTCAACGTCGAACTTCTCAAGCGCCGAACCTAATGCATGAATTAATTTTGTAGTTGTCAATTAAACATTAGCATTGATAAAAACATCCCAAGTCCGACGTCTAAGTTGCCGCTCTTTTGCCGTAACCTAATTAGGTTCGGCGTATGAGATGGTTCGACGTCTATACCGGGCCTGACTGGTTCCAATTCCCAAAGATCATACACGTCACGAGACACGAGTTGCAGAGTCGAAAGTTCGAGTCAGTAGAACCTCGAGTAGCACAGGTAGATTTACATACCAATATCTCACACTTTTCTCAATGATTATTCTGTACATACCGAGAAAGCAGATCAAAATAGTCACTACGATGGTTGAAGAGGACTTCATATTCAGCATTGTCAGCGGAGACAGAACTGGAGACAGAGTTGCTCAATCTTCTCTAAGCTTGTAGGCTGACAGATAATTGACTACAGCAGTGTTTACACAATGCCTACCGGAACTGATTCGCACGGAAATGCCGACCACGCGTCACACCAAAGCTAAGCAGCCAGCCAAAGGCCAATTTCCAATTCAATGGAACGAACGCAGCGTTTTTCTTTGTGCAAAAGTCGTTAGCTTTGCTCCGTCACAGAATAAATATCAGTAACAGAAGGGTCACTTGAGTTAAAACCTTTGAAGTTTTTGTGCCCGCGCATATCGCATTACGTGTGTTGCCCGCCATTTTCCTAGCCAGTCAATGACTTTTTCTGACCAATAAACACGCTGTACTGTCTCACTGCTCCCGCCTTCTGGCCAGTAAACTGCATATGTTTGCATAAAAAAAACGTGCACACGTTGCAGCGCTGAGTGGCCCTTCTGTTACTGATCTTTATTGTGTGGCTCCGTTGCTCATGAAACGAAGAAATACGCTACGTTTCGCTACTATACGTTAGAAATGGAAAGTGGTTCACAAGAGGCAAAGAGGAAAAGACCTTACCCTTAATTTCATCCGGCCGGAGATTGACGGGAATGTGATCTCACCCCCAAGTCACACCCGCTTATGTGGACTCACTGGATTGTCGAAGTTCGATAAGTTGCTGCGCGTCAAATACAGCATACCCAATATTTTTGTAGAGCAAAACTCTTTAGCTTTTTAATCAATGATACATTTCTTTTATCATTACGACAGTGAATAACCGAGTGCTCGCCTGCTAGAAATTACCAGTCGGGTTTTCTACCAGTAGGCAATTCCTTGTGTAGGCGTTCCGAAAAGTAAGCTCTCTGAAATTCAAATTATAGAATTCAAGCTATTGCAGTAATGCTGTTCGACAACTCTTTATGCAACTCTTTATAAACGTAGGAACAAAATTTGTGGGAATCAACAAGAAGTTGAAATTGCTTCGATGAATTCAAGAAATTGTAAAGGTAATGCAATTTAAACTTCAAAGCCAACAGTTTTAATTCATTGGTAGGTTCAGGGATCTTTCCAGTAGACCAGTACTCGCCTAGTTTCTTCTGACACGGGATACTTTCAAAAAAAATATAATATTGATCTTATGATTGACCTGCACAAAAAACCGAGATTTCCGTTACGCCCCTGCCCCCCTCTCCTCTCATACCCTTCTTTGGTTGCAGAAAATCAGTGATCACGAAGACAGAAACGATACCGGACTATGCCCACGAGGCCCAGTCTCAATATTTTCAACTTTAGAGCATTCGAAGTACGCTAGACATAAATCTATCGATACTGTCAGTTGTTCATTGCAACAATAATAATGATCTGCACTCGGGCGATAAGTCGTGCCATAGTTTCACCCTCTTCCGAATGTACTACGACTAAGCATACTTCTTGTAATTACGTTGTTTATTAGGGCCAGTTCACACGGGCGATTTTTCTGCGATTTAGGGTGCGATTTTTTTTGCCGACGTCACTGCGATTTTAATACGCGCATGTGAACAGCATGCGATTTAGAAGCGATGTGCTGTTTTGATACCGCATCTAAATCGCAGCGGTTTCGAGTTTGCTAGAATTTCGTTGCGAAATGGCTGCGATTTTTACCGCATTTCAACACATTTAATGTACGCCCTCTCTTTAAGTAAATGATTTCGCACGAAAAAATGGCGGATTTAAATGCACATATTGATAGTGTTGAAAAAAGCAAAAAAACGGAGAAAGGGAACGAAAAAGTAAAAAAGAAAAAAATGTTTGGACTCAGAACGAATATCTAAATTTATCAGCATTTAAGAGGCGAATTTAATCTTTTGTACCAACTCTATAATATTGTATCCCATAACCAGGTCATATTGTAAATAATGTGTTAATTATAGTTAGTTTTAGTTTGTAAATATAGTCTAAGTACACGGCCCTTTGAAAATCAAACTGTCTATATTTTGCTGAATAGGCTACAGTGTTTAAATAAATTCATTAAAGATTATCGATAAGCAAATGGGCAGAATATTCATGCCTGTACAAGACGAACAGCGCAGAATTCCGCCGGCTGGATAAAAAATATTGTATCTCGAAACGCAATAAGTGTACATGTGCTTATCCGCTTTTTAAAATGTTGTCTTGTCAAAATCGCAATCCAAATCGCCACAAATATCCCTTCAAAATTGCATGCTGTTCACACGCGCGTTTTAACATCGCCGTGATGTCAGCAGAAAAAATCGCACCCTAAATCGCAGGAAAAATTGCCCGTGTGAACTGGCCTTTATATAGGAATTTACAATATCAAATTTCAATTTTTTAATACCTTAATCGAGTTGTGTTCAGTTGATAAGCTACGTTTGCATATTTAAAAGTCTTCGAAATTGTGCATACTATAGATTTAACTGAAGGATGATCTGTTTGGTATGACGTCATTGGAAACATTCGTGCCGTAATTTGATCCCGACTCCCGTTAATACGACCACCTCGTTAATACGACCAAGATATTCTGGCCGAACGTATTCTGGCCGAACGTATTCTGGTCGTACTAACGGGGTTCCACTGTATTTTCTTCTTTGCGTTCTTTTTTCTTACTTTCTGCTAAAAAAACGCTTAGTAGCTTCGTAAAACTTGTTTTTTTTCGGCAAAGTTTGACTCGTTTTCCGACAGTGTTTATATGTTTGGTTTTTTGGTCGTGTTTTCCGTTTGTGTGGAACGACTAGGGCCGACCGCGGACTTTGGCTTCAATTTTTGGCTAGCGTTCCATGTATTCTTAGTTCAATGGTTAAAAATCAACCACATCAGGGACCGGTTGTTCGAAAGCTGGATAGCGCTATCCATTGGATAGCGAATTTTTCAGCTTTCATAAAATTGAACAAAAGATGTCAAAACTTCCCTTTTGGTCAACGATATAACATTAGAGACTTTAATCCATTGATGCAAGTTGTAATTTTAAGTTATAACAATCAATGGGAAATTTTCTGAAGGCTACAAAAAATCGCTATCCAGTGGATAGCGCTATCCACGTTTCGGCCCCAGGGCTACGCATGAAAAAAGTTCATTTCTCTTGCTCACCTGAAAGAGAACCATTCCATCATGGAGATTGTTGTAAAGATGGTTCACAAACGGATTGGCACCGAGACTGTTCATCCAGTTGCGGAATGCTGCAAATATGTAGAGAGATCAGATATCTACGATGTTTTAAGAATGACGTCATCAAAAACAAATGCCATTTATGAATAAACGATATCATCGAAAAGCATGATCATTGTAGTCAACGAAAAAAATCACGTCATCAAAAATATGATGTCATAAATGAAAAATGACATCATCAAAACTGTGATGTCATGGATGGAGAATTTTCACCATGGAAAATCGTGACGTAATTTGACAAAAAATTACGTCATAACAATTAGGATATCTATGATGAAGAAACGACAAAATGGAAGTCCCGGGGAAAGTAGGAAACATTGTTGCGGAAACATAGTTTCCAGCCAATGTTTCGTCGTGTTTTCCAAGGTGGGCCAACACTGGGAAACAATGTTTCCGAAAAAGAAATCGCACTTGGGAAACATAAAAAGTTTTTGAATTATTTAGGAAACAAAATTTGCTTTCCGGAAGCAACAATGTTTCCGCAGGTGCATAAACAAACAGGGAAACATTTGAGTAAACATCGGGAATCACAAGTGTTTCCGCAACAATGTTTCCTAGTTTGCCCAGGACCTAATCGAAAACGATTTCAACTTCAGTCATGTTACCAAATTTAAAGCCCTGGGCAAACTAGGAAACACTGTTGCGGAAACATTTGTGATTCGCAATGCTTCCCCAAATGTTTCCCTGTTTGCCCACAAGTGGAAACATTGTTGCGGAAGCGAAATTTGCTTCCTGGGAAGCAAAAATGTTTCCTATCAAATTCAGAAACATTTTATGTTTCCCAAGTGCGTTTTTTGTTGCGGAAACATTGTTTCCCAGTGTTTGCCCATCTTGGGAAACATGACGAAACATTGGCAGGAAACAACGTTTCCGCAACAATGTTTCCTGGTTTGCCCAGGGCTTAAGGAATAGATTTGAAATGATAACGCTTACTTAATTCCTCTCTCGTTTCTTCGTATTCCTCATAGTCTTCCTCCAAATCTTCAATGGGAGGCAGACATGGGTAGGTGTTGAACAAATTGGCGACGAAAGCCATGTTCAATTTGGAGTGACCTTTCACAATATCCTAACAAAAAATAACACCAACATGTTAAAGGTCCGTTTAAATGGGTGATTTTGTTTTGCTTGCGGTTTTTCTCCTTTTAGTGTATGTGATTGTGTAGGTTGACTGACGAGTGCATGGGGGAAATTTTTGAATGAAGTATATTCGTCAGTTGGCCATTCTATCACATCCTTCACCACGACAAGGATCGCAGCAAAACTCGTCAAGTGCTTCCAATTAAGAACATCATCTGCAGCATCGGAGCAGATGGCTTTCTTGAATCAAAACACAAAATTCTATAACTTACCGAAGGTCGTACAAATTTCCGACATTTCATCTTGTCGGCGTTCTCCAAAACCATCTCTGCACGTTTCAATTTGTCATTTTGCTAAACATCATAGAAAAAAGATTACCTGGGGCCGGTTGTTCGAAAGTTGGATAGCGCTATCCATAAGATAGTGAGTTTTTCAACGTTCACAAAATTGCACAAAAAGTGTCGAAACTTCCATTTTGGTCAGCTATATAAATAATAGAGACTTTAATCTATCGATACAAGTCGTAATTTTAAGTTATAACAATCAATGGGAAATTTTACGAAGGCTACAAAAAATCACTATCCACCTTTCGAACAGCCGAGTCCTGGCTTTTAACAGAAGACAGATTCTTTTGGGTAGGGATGCACCGGAACCGATATTTTAGTTCCGGCCGGATCCGGAACTGGCCGGAACTTCCGGCCGGAACCGGAACTGACGTTTTAACCGTATATGGTTATTGGTTATATTTACTTTGTCTGCAAAACAGTTCTCGACGGGAACAAGACCTTACATCATACTTTGTAATAAAATGTTATGAAATGTCTGGTCACTTCACTGACATCACGTATGACAGTGACAGTTAATTATTGAGGCTTTTTATGTAAAACTTTGTTATAAAAACTTAAATTTTAGATTACTAGATTTGGCATAATAAACTAAACACAGTTCCGGTTCCGGCCATCCTTTTTTCATCGGTTCCGGCCGGAACCGGAACCCTAAAAACTCAGAGTTCCGGCCGGAACCGAGTTCCGGTGCACCCCTAGTATTACGTGGGTACTACCAGAATACTACCCTTGCAGAGAAAGAGATTTCCCGAGAGTCTCTTTTTGCGGAGCCTTTTTTTGTATTATGAAGTAAAAACGAACTCTTTAACTTGAAAGGACGAAAAGTACGAGAATATGTTTGTGCATGCAAAGCACCAGAAAAAATCCTTACGCTCAAGACATTTGCTCTTTTTTAAACTAAGACAATCACTCTGACATGCAATTGCGCAACATTGATATTTGCTTGTAAGTTAAATACGCGCATGAAATGAAAAACGGCCTTTTCAGATTTGTCGTGTTGTTCATTAATGTTTTGTGATAATTAGCTACCTTTGGAAAGAATGCTACTCTCCAAATTTAAACAAATTGTTTAGCTGGTCCAAAATATCACGGCAGCTGGAAAGAGCATCATGAAATTAGTAAACTTGCAAAGTTTCGTCGCAAAATATTGTAAAATGTGGAAATGCGATGTTCGCAAATTTTGTATATTTTTGTTTTACTCGACCGACATTGATACCTTTTCCCCATAACTGATACGTTTCTTGGGGGAAAAGGTATCAATTTCGTCCGCGTAATGCGAAAATATACAAAATTTGCGAACTTTGCATGGCCTCTTTTTTCGCACTTTACAACATTTTGCAAAGAAACGTTAACGTTTTACTCATTTTACAATGCCCTTTTTAGCTGTAGGGGTTCATATCCTTCCTTTTGCGTGAATCAAAGTTTTGCCCATTATGCTGTAGGCCACAGGCCCAAATGAGGCTGCCATCTCATGTTTTTTGAAGATCGCACTCGACGTCTAGGAAGAACAGTTTGTTGAGTTAGTTAACAGTTTGTTAAGAGCTATCCAGTTAGTTCAGACTATTTAATTGCATGACGTTTTCCACGATGTTAATTTCAGGTTATTCAAGAAGAATCGAACTATACCAAAACTGAAAACGGCAAGCAAAGCGAGTGTACAAATATTGCCAACGTAAACATTGGCTTATACCGCGCGCAGACTGGAAACAAGCGATGTACGATCTTCATTCGGGCGTCTCCGTTACCCGACGACGTTACCCAATTACTAGACACTAGCTCCAGTCTCTTGAAAGACTTGCAACTTTTGCGAAAAGCAGCAGGGACAGCGAAAATCAAGGAAAGTGCTTTAGAAAAATTGAAGGAATTTTATGAAAAACTGACAAGCGCTTTTGAAAGGTCTGGCGAAGAGTGGTGTGGTGCTGTTGATAATATTTGGGCTTTTGGACCAAGACATGTTGGCG
>JAODVM010442048.1:0-23387 GCA_025400095.1 Phenganax marumi
AATCGCACGCGTGTTTGGCGAAATATTCGTAATACCGCGAGTGCGAAGCACGAGCGGTATTACGAATATTTCGCCAAACACAAGTGCGATTTTTCATTAATACTTCTCGAACCGTGCTATTTCCTATACAAATACTCTATAGCCATGACTCGTGCCCAGCTGGCAGCTGCTACCCCGTCTCTCTCCGTTACGGTTCATGCCCGTAGACTATAAAGGAATCACGTTTAATTTGGAAGAAGAGACTTAATAAAACATTCTATCTTGAACTTTCTCACTACTCTTTGGCTACGTTTCTTTCAAATTTTCTTGCGTTTTCTTTTTTGAACTGGTAAAGAGTCTACTATATGGTCATTCAAAACGAACTGGTGAAATTCTACGTAATAGTTTCTACCTGAAAGAGCATGTTCTTCATCCTCCATGTTTTCATCTTCAGGATCAATTTCATCTTCAGGATCAATTTCATCGTCATTTTCATACAATTTCATGAGAGCTTCTTCATCATCACTCATCTTTTCAGTGAGCATCGGTGAATCATTGGTTTGTTCATCTTTCAGCGCTACACGTTTCGATGAAAACAAATACTGTTACGTAAACTACCTCAGTTCGTTCATAGTTTAATTACTTATAACTATTGTTTGTTTAGGCCTATAGCTGGGGCTGTGTGTTACAATTTGTTCTCATTTCCCAAGACCAAGTACTAATAAATTTTGTAAAATTAAAAGATAAAATTCCCAGCAACATACCTAATGCGCCAACGAACAGCACAAAGAATGAAAAGAACAATTTGAAAGAATTCATTTTTCTTCACCGCTGCAATCTTTGCTTCACTTTCTATTGATGGTCTTTCAAGAACTGATTCTGAAATAATTTTGTCAGCAATGTGTGGCCCTTATATACCATTTGCAGGCTGATTTTAATTGCACACATGCCTCTTGAAACTCTTTATTGTAAATTGGTGATCTTGATTTTTGAGTGCATGTCAAGAGTGCTTGTATTACAACATGCAAGATCTGCTGAAAATATAAGATAATACAAGTTTGACTAATTTTGCAGCATTTTTTACATGTCAAAGACAAACTGTAAGTCTAATGCGCTGTTTTCTAGTCAAATCTGCAATGAAATTGGTGAAAAAAGATCGAAATATTTATATCTACGGTATATATATGATATTTATGGTCTTGAGACGCTGAGATGATTAAGAGTGGGCGTAGTGTGGTAACTATAGTGAGCCCGTACATTTCATCACTGTTTTTCCTATTTTTTTGTTATATTATGTAATAAAATAAAACTAGCCGTAAGGAAACCAGTTTCACCACGAAAACCTTATGTGGGGGAGTAATAGAAGGATATTACGTGAACTGTTCAATTGTCCGTGCATGCAGATCAACCTTTAACGAAAATTTCAGGCCATTGTATTTCGATAAGTGTAAATTAGATTCCAATCACTGTCCTTTGTGAGTACAAAATTGAAAATCATTCCATTGATCAATATTACGAGGCGCCCGGGGGCATGCGATCAAGTTTTTGTCAAGGGTACTTGTTAGCGTGGTGGAGAGTAGTTATTTCAAATTTAACAAATACAGACGAGTCGTAGAAACTCGTAAAAGGTATAATATGCCTTATATTGTACGTAACCTTCAGTATTTATTCTATTTTTTGGAATATCGTTTTTGTTTTCACCAACATCCATATGAAATTTTAATAAATTTGATCCGGCAAGAATAAAATGAGACAAAATGCGACATAGTTGAAGGAGGCCAAGCACATGTATGCATTGATGTACAATAGTTGTATCTAGGATTGTTCATGATCTCCATTTTGATGATCTGACACTGTTTCCAAAAGCATTATCTAATCACGGTTTTTTCTTTGTCACTGGCCAGATATGGTGATTCTTTTACGGTACTTTGCTCTGAGGCGCTGATATGCTATTTAACAAACAGTGGGCTTAGTCGGATAACTATAGTGAACCCGTACATTTCACTTCTTGTTTTGTTTGTTACGTTATGTAATGAAGTGATTGGGCCTAGTCTAGGGCAAATCATATCCTATGATCTTAATACAGTATAGTTTTACGCACCGACTGTAATACTGTAAGTGTATAGGCATCAGTTTGTGACTCAAATCCAATTTGTTGCTCTCAGAGCAATCTATGTACAAGGAAAGTAATCAGCTCTAACTACACTTTGTCCACGAATAATTATATTGTTGTATTTTCTTATCTGTTCTACAAATTAGGTGCCACAATTTGTTTGGTTGCAGTGCGGTAACTGGCGTGAAACATCGTTAATTCAAAGTAGTTAAAACCAAAAAATCTATAAATATCGTACAGTAATGAAAATATTCATTCATAAAAACCCCGTAAAATATGAAACTCTATAGCAATTAAAAGTGAATCATGCAACAATTCAATATATTCAACATTTATGACGTTTACTAAGTCTTGGGTCAACCATGGAGTTAACAAAGATGACAATAGGTTAGAATCGAGAATATTCATTTCATATTCATTCAAGGCAGTGCATGATATTTTTTTCTTATCATAGGAGACCAACAAAACATCGCCGAGATTAAATCGCATCAGCTGCTTTCCGTGCAATCCAAGTAGTGACTTGAGCAACGTTAGAAGTGACTCTACCAGCAAATACATGGCCTAATATAAAATTTGATCAAAATTTGAAAGTTTCACAGGAGAGGAAACTGCCAAAGAGTATTAAATTGAAAATAGTTTCTTATTTCTCTATCTCTCTTTCTTTACATCTTCATTTTTCATGCAAAACTTGTGTGACTATGCTGAAAAATGTGTTTCATATACCTATCCGCTATCTACTTTATAGAAAAAACTTTATAGAAATATACAAAACTTTAAATTTTAATATATACATGATGCAAGACGACTTGATAGTGAGACAAAAGGGAAAAAGTATGATATGTTCTTTTACATTCTATGCAGTACAGAAATCCCATTGATATTGTTTTATCATTTTTTTCTACCTCATAAGTATAATAAACATATTGTCGACTGCATTCTTTCATGGCACTTATCAGCATTTTTTGCATCAACTTTTGAACTGAATATTTTCATCCTTTTCAGCGAATACAAAATCGGGTTTGTCTACGAAAAAGAAGGCAGATCGATTTCGGGTGTTGTAGCCTGTGTGCTAGTGCTTGTTTTTAATAGGGGAATCACCATCTGGCGAAAGACAAAGAAAAACCGTGATTAGATAATGCTTTTGGAAACAGTGGCAGATCATCAAAGGAGAAGAGATCATCACTTATAGTACAAAATGCATACAAGTGCTTGGCCTCATTCAACTATGTCACGTTTTGTCTCATTTTATTCTTGCCGGATCAAATTTATTAAAATTTCATATGGATATCGGTGAAAACAGAAACGATATTCCAACAAATAGAACAAATACTGAGGGTTACGTAGTACAAGGCATACTATATCTTGTACGAGTTTCTACGACTCGTCTGTATTTGTTAAATTTGACGTAACTACACTCCACCACGCTAACAAGTACCCTTGACAAAAACTTGATCGCATGCCCCCGGGCGCCTCGTAATATTGATCAATGGAACGATTTTCAATTTTGTACTCACAAAGGACAGTGATTGGAATCTAATTTACACTTATCGAAATACAAACATGGCCTGAAATTTTCGTTAAAGGTTGATCTGCGTGCATGGAAAATTGACCATTCCACGTAATATCTTTCTATTACTCCCCAACATAAGGTTTTCATGGTGAAACTAGTTTCCTTCCCGCTAGTTTTATTTTATTACATAACATAACAAAAAAAATAGGAAAAACAGCTATGAAATGTACGCCGGGGCTCACTATAGTTACCCCACTACGCCCACTCTTAAATTTATTAATCATCTCAGCGCCTCAAGACCATAAATATCATATATGCCGTAGATATAAATATTTCTATCTTTTTTCACCAATTTCATTGCCGACTTGACAAGAAAACAGCGCAATAGACTTACAGTCCGTCTGTAACATGTTAAAATATTATGCAAAATTAGTCAAACTTGTAGTATCCAATATTATCGGCGGATCTTGTTGTAATACAAGCACTCTTGACATGCACTCAAAAATCAAGATCACCAATTTCCAATAAAGAGTTTCAAGAGGCATGTGCGCAATTAAAATCAGCCTGCAAATAGTATATAAGGGGCAGACATTGCTGACAAAGTTACTTCAGAATTAGTTCTTGAAAGATCATCGATAGAAAGTAAAGCAAAGACTGCAGCGGTGAAGAAAAATGAATTCTTTCAAATTGTTCTTTTCATTCTTTGTGTTGTTCGTTGGCGCATTGGGTATGTTGCTAGTCATTTTATCTTTTAATTTTGCGAAACTTACAACTTGTTCTTGAGAAATTAGAACAAAGTATAGAACACAGCCCCAGCTATATAGGCCTAAACAAACAATAGTTATATAAGTAATTAAACTATATGAACGAACGTACTGCCGTAGTTTACGTAACAGTATTTGTTTTCATCGAAACTTGTAGCGCTGAAAAATGAACAAACCAATGATTCACCGATGCTCACTGAAAAAATGAGTGATGATGAAGAAGCTCTCATGAAATTGTATGAAAATGACGATGAAATTGATCCTGAAGATGAAAATATGGAGGATGAAGAACATGCTCTTTCAGGTAGAAACTATTATGTAGAATTTCACCAGTTCGTTTTGAATGACCATATAGTAGACTCTTTACCAGTTAGAAAATGAAAACGCTAGAAAATTCCGAAGAAACCTAGCTAGAGAGTAATGAGAAATTTCAAGAAGTTCCGTGCCAATCAATCAGCATGCACTCGTTTCTAAGCGCGGTTGTTTTATTGCATATATCGAACAAACGCGATCGCCAGTTATAGTTCATGTAGTATCTGATTCGTAGCCAGTCATTGTTTGTACTTGTTTAATCTACGAGCGGTGGACGAGTGTTTGAAGGGAAGCTCTTCTTCCAAATTAAACGTGATTCCTTCACTCTACGGGAATGCACCGTACTGGAGAGAGGCGGGATAGCAGCTGGCCACGAGTCATGGCTTAGAGTATTTAGCTGAAAAACAGCTGGTTCTCTAACTGAGTATTCTGAATACAAGTACCAGCATGTCGTTGGGATGTGTCGTGGTATCGCCAACAAAACTTCCCCAAAGCATCATATAGGCAATTATAGGAGTTGTACTCAGAATACCTACAAAAAAGAACCATTTTTCATGTACTTAACCATACACTTCTTGTATTTTTGCCAATGTAGAATCAACCAACGACATTCAATTGCAGAAAAGAAACCCAATTGGTAAATTAGAATTTTTCACATTGCAGTGCATGCGTTGAAGCAAAATTAAAAATTTCGCATGTTAGCTATGTTGTTTTCAATGAATTAAGCACCAGATAAAGTTTCCCATGATACCACCAAATATGTTTTCACCAGCATTTAACTTTAAACATTTATTTATTTTTAAAAGTTTGTGCTGCTCGAAGACTTGCCTGTATTATCGCCTGTCGACGTGTTCCATTCTTTTTGCGTAGACCGTGTAGAGGTCTTTGCGATTTTGTAAGTAGACATTGATTTTTTGTTTAAGTGAGAACGGTTTACTCATCTAAATTGAACAAAGTTAATGAGACAAAATTAAAGTGATTAATGTATAAGACTGATATCTTCACAAAATAATTCAATAACATTTCATTGTTATAACTAGCGAAAAGCAAACTGTGCTTATTTAAAGATATAGGTGATAGCCGACTGAGTTAATTTTAACTGAAATCCAATTTAGTTGAACTGTGGGTCATGGTCAGTCTTATATAGTTTTCGCCTTTATAATTATGTACTGGTTTTTGGTGTTGTAAAGGTTCTTTTTCACCACTGCAAATATGTTTGCTGACATTCCCATGCATGCACAGTGATCAGCAGCTGCAGAAACAATTCACTTGCGGCATTAAAAGTTTAATGGTTGGTTTGAAACTCACTGGTGACACATCATTTTAGGTTCTGCGATTCGCAAACAGAGCTGCTTGTTTCATTGCTTGTCGCAGAGTCCATCCATTTTTGAGAGGAATTTGCTTCCGCTTGTGCAGTGTACGTATCCACATTTTTATCGCATTTCTGTACTTCACTGGTAGATAGACCAAACGTTTTTCATCTCTAAATTCCTTAGTTCAGTGCAACTTTAATATATGAGTTATAAAAGATTCATATATACGATAGCTTTGAGATGTTACACTTTGTCATGCAGAGAAACTAATCAAATGCTTTTTCCTTATTTAGTGCCTCAGATAAGTGTTCACAAATGTCGGCGAAAAACCATCCACCCATACGGAAATTGAAATGAATAATTGAACGCCCCCGCTCCTTAACCTTTTACATATAATACATAATAGAAAAATTAGGAGAAAATATATGACTTTCGTTTTTAAGTAGTAATTGAATTGTAAGTGTCTAATATTTTGATGAATAAAATGGCCATTAAAACAAACATTGTAGTTTCCAAATACTGTTTTTATCGGTATAGTGGACAAGTTTGGGTATACAAAGATTACTGTATGATACACTTGCTCCACATACAGATCGTATTTCGAGGACTAAACCACACATATATAAGCTATACAAACATACATACAGATATACACAAGCTATACAACACATACATATAAATACAAGCTTAGCAAAAGTCGTCCACAACAACCTGTTTCATCTATGTAGGAATCATTGGTAGGAATCGTCAGAAGGGAATGGAAAGATTTTAAGTAACTGCCGTTTAATTTGAATGTTCACATCTCACTCATGGTAATCAATACACAGTAACGGCAGTACCAAATTTCAGAAATTCACACTCTTCAAACGGGAAAAATGAGGAAAAATGAGCAAATTCAAATGTACATGCATTTAATTACTCACATTATGATTACATAAAAAAAATATTATGATACAATAACACGCAGTTACACCCGTGGATATTTAATCCATGAAAAATACATTAATCCATCAATAAAATAAAGGAATGAAAACTTTAGATATTCAGGAATATCAAACAATTCACACTGCTCCATTTAAAAGTGCTACAACTTCGATAAATACCTACCTACGTACAAAATGAAGATGTTTTGTGATCGACGATGCAAGAAAAAAGTTATTACAAATTGATCAAAACGTGACAACCACAGCGGTGACAACCCCAAACAATTACACGTGCAAATTATTTATGAATAACCAAATAATTTGCCCACGTATTTTGTACTAGAAGCAACGTATGAATCTCTATCTTGTTCTTGTTGGTCATTTTTGTCCGCTTCAATTTCGGAAGAATCAATGACCTCAAAATCTTCTAAACTTTTGCTTCTTGAGAGAGATGTAACAGTTTGTTCGCTCATTCCACTCACTAACTGTACAGGCTCATGTTCCTCTTCACATATATTTTCTTTATTAGCAACGTGGAGTGAATTTTCACGCTCCAATGTTTCATTAGTTTCAACAGCTAGAGAATCCATTGAACTGTGATGAGAACCTGCTGCTTGGGATATACTGTTGAAGTTTAATCCTTGAGCAAAATCATCAGAGTTGTAAGATTCCACACTATCCCTTCTTAATGAAGGAAATTCAAGACCATCAATGAACGTAGTTAATGAACTGTTAATGCTGTCTGAAGGATCTGCAATGAAAGTTAGAAATATTTAATTGGTGACAAGTAAAGATTTAACTTCTCATTAATTATCATTCAACAGTCAGTAATTTTCAACCAGATGGCAAATTATCATATTCTTGACTTGAACATACCAAACTGTTGTTTTGCTCTTTCTTCCCCAGGCAAGACAACACGTCTTTGAGCTGTATTGCTTTTAGTCACATTCAAGGTAAAGTCTTCCTCATCACTCATATCAGAAAATTTATGACCATCTAAGTTTTTCAAGAAAAGTACGCAGCACAATTACCCAAAATTTGCCAATAACAGTAAGGAAGTTGCTGGGATTAGTTGAAATGTGCCTTATAAAAGTGTAACGTAAATCACGAAGTAAAATTATATACATATATACTTATAATTACTTTTCAGTTATGCCTAAATCAGCCTCATGCCAAGTGTGAAAGTATCAATGCTGAGTTATTTACCATCCATGAAAACCAACCTTCACTGAGAAGAGCATCTCTCTTCCGTTTCGTTCTACTACTTTGCCACTGGGTGAAGAAGGGTCTGAATAATTTATGTACTTTTTTAACCACTCTATCTTTGATACCATAAAACACAATGGCTGGCCACAAGCACAGGAACAACACTTCAAAGAAAGAATGTGTATATACTATAGGAATGAGCATAACCACATGTGAATGCAGTGTCAGGTGTTAAAAATTAAAGTATATATATGTAATTGTATTAATGTACAGCTAGAAGACATTGTAAATGTACTGTGAATATTTTTCTGCAGTGGCACTACAATTTTATAAGTTATGAAAAATCTACTGTAATATCATAATCCTACCTGTCAAATACAAAATGTTCCCAATTGGAAATGTCACACAAACAACACCAATCATGAGAACAAGCAAAGCAACAACAACATAAAACTAAATGGAAACACAAAATAATCAGAATTTCATCGGCAAGTCATCCGATACATGACTACCTACCTACTCATGATGTAAATACTGGATGCAATTGGATATGATATAACACACTGGTGCTCTGACTGCATGCATGTTATGGATGGTACAAGTACAGTGGTTGAGGTGGCAAGTACAAGTTGCCAAAACAAGTGAATCAGCAACCAGCTTAAAAAACTACAGGACAACTTAACTACAGTACTTTGTGTAAGTTTCCTTCTTTCAAAAGCATCATCTTAATCCAATACTTGGAAAGAAAGTCCAGAATCACTGCTATACCATGACAAAAATCTTCATAAGATGTGATTTTCCCTTCAGAGCTTGAAAAAAGGCACAAAGGAATATTGTGAGCTTTTCAAAGATTAATGCTTTAACAAACTGCCCATTTCTTGTGTTGTTAACAGATTTATATGAGTGACTGTGCACTCTGCAGCCTGCTACAGTTTGTTCTTATGTTAGTCTGTCAAGAACCGGAAGATGTGTATTGGTCTAAAACACCATTGCAGTCCACAATATACCCAGACTATACCTCTCTGCTTGGTTGTCTGCAGATAGTATCTCAGCAGAGTCATCACTGTCAACATTCTCAGCTGGTTTGGCAAAACAGGACACAAACAAATAAGTACAGGGATAAAAATAGATCACCTACGTATTATCTTCAGTGTTGGCAAAAAAAGGTATAAGCATGGTCGACAGAAATTTTGAAAAATATGCACATAGTATATTTGTATCAACTTGCTGCCATATAAGCAGCAATTGTATCAACATACTTGCAGACATTTCCCGTGCAAGCATGTTGGACAATATCCACATCCTAACGGGCGGTGCCGTCCACAACAACGACATTAAAGTAGCCAGACCTACAAATAGCTGCAATCGAGGAGTCAAGAAAAGCCTGAAACACATCACATTGTATTGTTAGAAGCAAGCACAATATTTTTCGATATACATCAACGTTTCTGTCGTAGCAACTCTTAAAGATGTACAATAGGTGACATAAAAATATTCTCACCAAAACAAAACATTGACAACGGTGAAGATTATGACAGATATTTTATATTTTTTCCACAATAAAACGTCCTGAATCATAGGCCAATGGTCTCTTAGTGAAGAAAACATCTCACAAATGCGCTCAAAACGTTCATTTGTTGTATTATCATTCGCGTTTCTTCCACTATACCCTATTTTTGATGTTTCGACCTCCATCTCAGTCTCCAATTGACCATCAAAACATTTTCAATGTCGCAACATGACGTCACCGAGGAATATGAACACGTGACGTGAAAGAAATAAAGAACATTTGGGATTTTAATTTAATTTTTTTAATTTATACCATAAACATGAATTTATTACTTCAAAAGACCGTTGCTTATTTTCTGTGCTTAATTTTTTTCGCTTGTCTTCATTGAATTGTTTGGGGGAGAAAGTTTTATCGAAGTGTTTTGTTTACGTTGTTTACTTTCTAATCACTGAAAAATGCTAAAAACTGACCTCTCTACACGCAGGTTGTATGTGGACTGCGATTATCATAGTTTGCCGCCATATTAAAAATCCCGGTGGTGTTACAAAATTTTGTCTTGTGCAAACTCTGCTTATTGTAAACTTTTCATTCACGATGCCAAGAGAAATAATAACTCTTCAAATAGGACAATGTGGGAATCAAAGTAAGCCCGCAAACTTGGATAGAATATTACAATATATGATTATTCACGCACACTATTTGCAAGTTGCAACATGAAATGTTTTGTGTATTTATGTTTTAAACACTCATGTACAAATTATACTTGATATAAACGCATTTAATGTTTATGAAATATCGTCCTTAAATTGATTTGAGACAATCCGTATAGATAGAGTAGATTAATTGATCGATGATGATCAAATATGAATGTTTTGATAAATAACATTGATTACTTCTTTCATTAATTGGTACCATGATAACATGATTGTTTTGTTCAGTTGGAATGGAGTTTTGGAAACAACTTTGTGCTGAACATGGCATCAGTGCAGGTTAGTAAAAGTTCGTCGATAGGTATGTCAAACAGACGTACAAAGTTTGCAAAATGCATGCAAAAAGACACATCGGAGATCCCTAGCTGGGATGCAATGATAATTTTCCATTCTGGAAGCTGTGTGGCAATGAGAGTACTACTGCTTGGAGAAATTTGAAAACCAGCAATAGCATGTTCATGATAACTGTTTCAGAGGGTATTTTGGAAGACTTTGCTACTGATGGAACAGACAGAAAAGATGTTTTCTTTTACCAGGTTTGCTAATTAATGCTTACGTACATTATATTAATCACAAAAGCACACCAGTGATTTAAGTTAAAAGAAATGCTATACTAGGTACATCTCTTCAGATCATCAACTTAAGCTTAGATATTGTATTTTTAGGCAGATGATGAACATTATATTCCGAGAGCTGTTCTGCTCGATTTGGAACCAAGGGTGAAGATTTTTTATGTGATCAGTGATCACAGAGTGAAGAATTCAAGTTTTGTGGGGAAAACTCTGGAACAAGCAGTTTTTACCCTTTCTATAGTAGCTAGCAGCCTCACTTATTGTTTTAGGTGATAGACACTATCATGACGTCCCCTTATGCTAATCTGTACAATCCTGAAAATATATTTACCTCAAAACATGGTGGAGGAGCTGGAAACAATTGGGGAAGTGGATATGCACAGGTATTATTCAAAAAAGAGGGGCAATCATGCAAGTATATTATGCTATTATCTTGAATTAAGACACGTGCATGCAGCACGCATGAATTTACACGTTCTCCAAAGACGTTTTTCTTTGGCTCATCATGAATGGGGAACTGATGAAGTCAAATGAAAGAAAACCATAAGTCATCATTAAGATACTGTTATATTTTCATAGTATACAGACTCTAATATGTGTCACATGCACATTAACCCCTAAACACTGTAGACTGTTGCAGTTTACTATGTTCTGTATGCTGTCATATCATTTAAAGGTGTTTTACCAATCAGTTATCATGTTTATAGGCAGAGCGACTGCATGAAGAAATATTTGATATCATAGATCGAGAGGCTGATGGCAGTGACAGTCTTGAGGTATTGTGAGCATCCCATATGAAACTTCATTGATGGTTATTGTGAAATTAAACATGTATTATCTGATTTCTGTGGATTGTAGGGTTTTGTATTATGTCACTCAATTGCTGGTGGAACTGGCTCTGGAATGGGCTCTTATATGTTGGAAAAGTTGAATGACAGGTTCGTATGGTTTGGTATATTTATTGGTTTATTGTATCATTGTGTATGGTTGTATTTTTACTGTTTTTAATTTATTGTTTTTTGTTGTGCTGAAACGATCATTTTAATATGTCTTATCAATGACAAACAAATATAGGAAATTACGGAATCAAAAAACGAAGTCATCAATTACATTATTTGCCTTAATTGTCAGTGGTAACTCTGTTTGTATATGTTTGCGAAGCAAGAAAATAGAGAATATAATCATTTGGTGTGGCGCTTTTGTAAAAGTTGTGCTTTTCTGTTAAGGTTTCCCAAAAAGTTGATCCAAACCTATTCAGTTTTTCCTCAACAGGTACTCTGCAATTTTCCGTGATTCGCTATAAGTGATACCTATGTATCTTACTGTAAATTTAACATGTTCTTCCCATAAACTTTTTGGATTTTTTTCATGCATCTGTTTTGCTTTATCGTCAATATATCTCTAAAATGCATAAAAATCAAATACGTTTTAGGAAGATATAAGCGATGTTGTTGTTCAACCATACAACTCTGTCTTGACTCTGAAAAGACTTACCCAGAATGCAGATTGTGTGGTAAGTTCTATTATATCGTTTCACATATATGCTGTACTGGTACTTTCATGTACACTACTATTTACGTACATTTGTGAAAGCATACCACACTCTAGTCACATACTGTGCTAGCTGGCAGAAAACCTATATTTCTGTCATAAAACAGGTGGTTTTGGATAACACTGCTCTCAATCGAATTGCATCGGACAGACTACACATTCCTAATCCAACGTTTTCGCAAGTTAACCAATTGGTAGGTGTTGATGAAATGAACAAACTAGCTTCAGTGACTGTGGTTCACTCATCCAATTTGCATTCCCTCTGCATACAATCGTAGGTGTCTACCATCATGTCTACGAGTACAACAACTTTAAGATATCCAGGTTAGTTCTGCTGCCGCATGTGCATGCTAGAGTGATAGCGTAGCAATAAAGTTGTATATCAAATAAGTACCAATACCATCTACGAGACTACAACATGAGCGAACGCTTTGGTTAAACGAGAAATGTGTTGCTATACAACATTAGATAAGAGAATACTGTGCAAGTACATCCATAAACGCCTGAATACAAGAAAGCAACTCGATGAAAAAGTTAGTTTACGTTTTCATTTACATTAAAGTTTAGCAAAATATTTTAGGTTATATGAACAACGATCTGATTGGTTTAATCGCCTCTCTTATTCCCACGCCTCGTTTACACTTTTTGATGACTGGCTATACTCCGCTAACAACTGATCAGAAGGTAACACAGTGAGGCACTTTATTTTTTGTAATTGTTGCTTTCCTTACTGATTGAGGAGGAAACGTGAGCCCTTTTACTCTTAGAACGCCGTGCCTTGCCAGCATTTTTAAGTTGGTTGGGAGACGGTTCAAGCGCCTAGAAAGTATAAGATTCAGGAAATTTCGTTATATAGGTCTCTAGTGTGAGAAAAACAACGGTGTTAGATGTCATGAGAAGACTTCTGCAGGTTGGTTGACGATTTGCCTTGGGGTCGGTTTTATGAAGCCCGTAGCTGTAGTTTCAACGGTGGATAAGCCAGAATTTGAAAACACTTCCTTTTATCTTGAAGTTTTATTGCAAAGTTATTGTATTGAGTTAATAAAACTTTCAGTTTGGCTTGTCCACCGTTAAAGGTAAACGGAGTTTGTACAACCTGTCCGTGGATTACTATAGCTATGTATGTAGTGCGGAAGTGTTTAATAGCAGGGTATATGTAGCAGATACGTAATGTGTGACCTGTATGTTAACAGGGTCTCCCTACTAAGGTATAGCTTGATATGATATGAGAAGGGGTAGCGTTGCTTTATCTGGTATATGCTGTAGTAGTTGCATGATGGAGTGATGCATGTCATGTTTGCTACAATACAGTCAACTGTACTGAAGCGTAATGTTCTTGTCTATTAATCATTTTCATTTCTTACGTAACTTGTCTTCATCACAGCCCAAGAACGTGATGGTTTCAAGACTAAGAGATAAAAAATTTCAACATTGCTATATTTCTATCCTCAACATCATTCAAGGAGAAGTTGATCCGACACAGGTACGACGTAGTTCAGTTTCAGTGTCAGTTCAATTGTAATGATTATATACCATAAAAGATGCAGTATTTTGAACTGTGTTGCAGTGTATCTTATTAAATTGATTATATCAGTTTGTGAGGAAATGGTTTTTTAAGGTTCATAAAAGTCTTCAAAGAATTCGTGAACGAAAGTTAGCGGAGTTTATTCCATGGGGTCCCGCCAGTATTCAAGTTAGTATCAGCGTGGTTTTCAGCTTTCTACTTACAATAGTCCATAAATAAAAGTTGTACAATGCTGTTTGTTCGTGGTTTCTTACTGGCATAGTTAACTTTTCTATTTTGTTAGGTTGCTTTGTCTCGTAAATCCCCTTACGTTCAAACAGCTCACCGAGTCAGCGGTCTGATGATGGCCAATCATACCAGCATATCAACCGTAAATATATTTTCGCTACAGTAATGGCTGACTTGAAATTCCATTAATAAATGTAATTCTGCATCTTGTACTGTCTTAGGTGTTTGAAAAGAGTTGTCGTTTATATGACAAACTGAGAAAACGCGAAGCGTTTTTGGAGAACTATCGCAAAGAGCCCATGTTTGAAGAAAATTTAGATGAAATGGACAACTCAAGGTACCTACGACATTTCAAAGTCCTGTATATTTGCTGGCTGTTTTTTTAAGGAGCTCAGTCGCGGCATCAAGACGATTAACTCTCTAAACATTCTGCAAAGCTAGAGGGACGTGTACCTATGGGGTTGTAATCACTGATGGTAACGTCTACACAAGGCAAATTAGGCCTACAAGTTTTTCCAAAAATCTAGCGACCTGGGAACGAGAATGCTCGGTTGTCATGGGAGAAAATCTGAACTAAAATAAGACCGGACGTTTTCTATGTATGTGATTTGTTTTCTAGGGAAGTTGTACAACAGTTGATTGATGAATACCAGGCTGCTACAAAACCAGACTATATTTCCTGGGGAATTAATAAGGTGGTGTCATTCACTACGTTTGCAAACTGTGGTTATTGTTTATTTCAGTAACTGCAAATATGTATTCTGCAAAAGGATTGTGCATAATAGGGAAAGGGGAGTGCAGTGCCTCATTTTATTGCTATACGCAGTATCAGTTATATTCTTTGATTACAGGGATCTACGGCAAAATAATTATCGATTTGGAAGCGTGGGACACAAGCTGCTATCTTAGTTGGTGGGTTCATAGCGTGCGTCCAGAAATTGTAAGAAAGAAGCGTTAAACCACACTTCGTAGTGTAGTTGTAAGAGTATATAGCTTTGATGCGGATATTGATGAAACACAGAGCTACATAACGATGCATTTACAGACTCTTTAATTTATCTATCCTTCGTGAGAATACAGTATGTTGCTATGTTGAATATGAGTGCGATGCGGCCACGGCCGCTTATACGTCAAAAACAATTAAATTGCTGTTTGAAATTTATTTAACTACATTTTGATAAAACTATTTAGTGAACTCTAACCCCCACCCTAACCTTGGTCCTAAACCCCCATCCCAGTTATAGCCCTAAATGGAATTTTTGTACTGAACATGTCTTCGCAGTTTTAATCAAGTTGTGAACTCCTTGGATTTCTGTGCGAGAACACGCGTCAAGAACTGGGAGAGAATCGTGTTCAGATTGTGGTGCTGAGGAGGTAACGTGAATGGCAAGATTTGAAAGTTTTGCAGGGAAGTTTGTTTGATGATTTGCAATGTGGAAGGTATCAAATGAACTGTCATAACCCGCGAACAGGCATGGCATGCTCTGGGAACGAGCGGTGTTTACGATTTAAAGTTGTAGAAGGAACTTTGACCTAAGGTGGTACCAGGCACTCCTGGAACAAATAATAGCACTGATGATAATAAAAGACCATTGTAATATCAACATTTAAAGAAAGCAAATAAGAGTCGCTAACGCTTGGAAATGTCTGAAACGCCAAAAAACTTTACTATGCCACGTCAGAAGGGTACACATTTCATGAGTGCTGCTCCGGGAGGAAAAGTTGCTGGGAAAAAACATCCTGGAAAGGCAATCTTAGCAGGTAAGTGAAGCAGTAGAAATTGTTTTGTTATCTTGGTTCAGCTGCAGTCAAAATATGAAATGTGATCACCCTGTATACACCTGCACCGAGTAAACCATTGCGTTTGGTTATATTCATTGTTTTATCACGCGAGAAGTTACATAATGGCATGTTTACATCTGACTCCTCATAAAAACTACTCATCTACAGTGAGTATTGTAGTTGTTTTATTCTAGCAAAAGCCTAGCATCAAAGATTTGCGGCTTGTAGTATAAGAAATGTGCTATTGTCGCGGCCGTCGTTTCTCGTTTTACAACTTTGAAGAATTTGACGATGAAACGAATGTTGACCTTTGGACCTGAGGGTGGGCTGTGGGTGTTGCAAGGTTTTGTGAATGGTCAACTAGTAGCTAAAGCTGGCCAGTTAACCTTGAGATAGTACTTATAAATATGGTAAAACTGAGTGGATTTTATAGTTCAGTACTACTTAGTCAAGTTTTTGCACAAATTATGTAGTGATTATTTCCCATTAAGTATTATGAGGGGTGATCGACGCATTGTGTCTAATACTAAACAAATTTGCAAGTCACAAGACACAGTTGGGTTAATGACTAATTAATCCATTATGCAGGATGCAAGGTTTCTTCTTGAAATTATCAAAGGAAGTACACCCGTATCACAGGGAGTGGGAGATATTGTGCCTTAAGGCCAAGGCACAACCCTTAGCTAGTGTTTTAATTGTGCTAGTAAACCAATTAAAGGAACAAAGCGAAATTTCAGGTGGAATTGCTGGTGGCCTGGAAATTTTGTGCACATTTCCTACGGAATACGTTAAAACACAATTGCAGTTAGATGAGAGGGCTGCTGTACCCAAGTACTCTGGTCCAATTGACTGTGCAAAAAAAACTGTGCAAGGTCATGGTTTCTTTGGTCTATATCGAGGGCTTAGCTCATTGCTCTATGGTTCAATACCTAAAGCTTCTGTCAGGTGAGTGATGCCACTTGCAGTTGCTGCATGTATTTGCTTGTGTGTTGTAGTGAATAAATGTAGGGCATTTTGTAGTGGTCAAATGGATTTGATATGTGATTGTATATATACATTTCTTAGGTTCTCTGTGTTTGAAGCACTGAAAAATAAAGCATGTGACGAAAAAGGAAATTTAACTCAAAGAAATATTTTATTGTGTGGACTTGGAGCTGGATTGGCTGAAGCGGTAGTGATTGTTTGTCCAATGGAAACTGTCAAAGTGAAGTTCATTCACGATCAAACACAAGCAAAGCCTAAATACAGAGGATTTCTCCATGGTGTATCGACCATAATCAAGACTGATGGTATGTGTGTCTAAACTAGCCTGGATATTTCAATGGCTGTGTAAAATAATTAGACTCACCTAGTTTTGGTTTTTACATTTTTGAATATTTTTATAATTAGGCATAACTGGAGTATACCAAGGTCTCTTGCCAACAATGTTGAAACAAGGCACTAATCAAATGATTAGATTTTTCGTTTATTCAAATTTAAAATCATGGTTACAAGAAGGTGACAATTCTAAAGATATAGGTGCTATTAGAACATTTCTCATTGGTGGTGTAGCTGGTGCTGCAAGTGTGTTCGGGAACACACCTGTTGACGTCGTCAAAACTAGAATGCAGGTTAGTTGGAACTGTGAAAATATTGAACAGTTTTATGTCCCAATAAAATGCAACAATTTTAGGGTTGAATAGCTCAATCTGTACTCAGCCTCATTTTAATGTATTTCAGGGCTTAGAAGCACAAAAGTACAAGAGCTCTTGGGATTGCACCGTACAGATAGCCAAGAATGAAGGACTCAGAGCGTAAGTATATAGTTAACATGCAATTCACATCCCTTACTGAATATATATACCGTGACTATGAATATAGTTTGTTTAAGCAAGTTTTGCCTAAGCACGGATTATCTTAAATGCAGAACTTGCAATAAGACCATTCATGCGCTGTTGTATTTTCATCAGGTTTTACAAAGGAACGGTACCACGCTTGGGCAGAGTGTGTTTTGATGTCGCATTTGTCTTTACGATTTACGAACAAGTAATGAAGGTTTTGAACTATGTCTGGGTCACTGATTGACTTGTTTGAAGACAAAAATACTGTGTTATGCTGATCCTTCATACAAGCCTTGCGTGCAACAAAAGTTCACCTTGGGAAGTACCTCTAAGAATCAACACACCGCATAGCAAGTTTGTGACATTTACCTGGAGAGCGGCAAGTATGGCAGAACGGTGTATTTTATCCAATCATTAACAAAAATTTTATGTGAATATTACAAATTTTCTGACTAGCGATAATAATAAATTTTCGAAGAATTGTTGGTCCAGGAATACAGTTCCTTTTGATGTTTATACTAATCATTCGTCGAAGAAACTTTAGTTGAAACTTTCGAAGTAGTAGCGCACAAAGAGTAAAACACTTATGAAAAAGACTGGTTGTTGAAATGTACTGATGGGACTGTTCGCGTTGCTCGGGACTGCTAACTTGGGCTCAGAAAATACTTCATGTAGCACTCTGCCTGTCATATATTTACCCTTTTCTAAGCCTAAGGCATGCAGTGCAGTTTGAACGACATCTCTATTCGCCACGTAATTGCTGTTTGCACTCATGTTGTATTTCTTTTTCACTCCTGGACCTGTATATAGGAAATGCATAAGTTGGGAAATTGAGTATAAACATGAGAGTTCATGAAATCAGTTATATCTTCACAATACGGAAAAGCATGTTTATTTGAGGGATAGATACATTTACCTCTGAGCAGCAATGGTACATTCATAGTGGCTGTCATGGTATAACTCAAGCATTCTTTATTTGGGCCTCCTTTACATATTCCATGAAGATTTCTATATCCACCGTGATCACTTACAACCATTATTAGTGTTTCTTCTAACATCGTCTTGCCTATAGAATATGAAGGAAGATTGGGTCTGTTGCAATTTTTCCCATGCTAGCTCACTTTCGTCCGACAAAAAACGAAAATCTGATACCGTCTGATGTCTTAGTTTCATTCAGTTCTCGTAATATTCCTTGAATGTAGCCATCTATAACTTCCAGTTCGTCATAATATTCTTTACATCCCCAGCAATGTTCATGACCTGCTTTATCAACGCGAGCTGAAAGAAAATGATGACGTCTGCATTCAATATATCCTTTAGTTTCGAAAGAGTATTTTTTGAAAAGTTTTTTTGCAGCACATAACGAGTTCACCTGCGATATTGGGATGCAATTCTGCAGTCGTAGTAAATTCAGATCTAAAGCTTTGTATTACTAGCTTGTTTGAACCGCGTGGATGTACATATCAAGATTGTGCAAACTTTATATATCTTTACTTACAAAAATGCAGAAACATAAAATTTGGTTGCATTTCCTTAATATTTTGAATGGTAGCATCGTAAACGGCGTCATCAGAATGTTTGATACAGCCAAAACTGAATGCGCACTTGAGCCAGTCTGTAGTACCGTTGAAGTAAGGTAATTGTGCTCCACGAAACATGAAATCTACTGTTTCATTTGTTGTGAAATGATGAAACCAATCCCACGTATAACCCATGTATACCTATATGGAGAGACACTATAAAAATTAACAAATTATATAAAGCTGCCATGAATGTGGGTTGGTACACTTCAGTAAGCCTCATGTAACAAATGGTGCCAGTCGAGTTCAGAGGACTAATCTCTATATACACCGTTATCCTTTTTAACCAAGTTGACTACCATCAGTTGTCCTCCAAAGTCGCTATTAATACGCAAAACCGAAGGTTATCCGTTCTTATCAGCCATGGGAGAAACGTTTGCATTGGTACTGGAGTTGAGGAACTGTTTCTATGTGCCTGAACAGTGTGAAGGCTTTAGAGTCTATAAGATGTTCTCAGCTTCATCATTTCGTTACCTTCAGATCTTTTTGTTTATGCATGACATCAAAAATGCTTTCAGGCACACCCTCGCCGGAGATTGGGGCAAAATGACTTCGTTGAGTGATATTTTCAGGTCGAGCATATTTTGGTGTCCAGTAATTAGCTTGAATCCCTGCTTCAGCAGGAGTCATGCCAGTAATTAATGTGCCCCAGTTAGATGCGCTGATCTAAACATTTACATTCATCAGTTTTATTCAAAGAAGACATTTTGTCACTATTTCAGGGACTGTAAAATAAGACTCAGAGTACGATAGTCGTATACAACTTAATTTCTACATTTTCCCACCCGTGCTCTGTTTTCGAGATCTTTTTACTTTAAACCTAATGGCCATCTCAACTTGAATTAATATAGACCGATGTCACGATATTTTCATGGACAGAATTGATCGTGTCCGTAAGAAGTAGCACTGTTTTCTTTACACAGTTATAAATACTACAACATCAAGGTACTGATGATGCAAAGTCATGCACATCTCTATAAAATTATTACTGTTGGTGTTTCGCATCTTGCTTCAGTTGTAAAGCTCCCTTCTTGGAAAAATGATCGAAATCCGGGATATTTTGACGTCACGTTCTCTAAATGCACACCGCCAAGACCATCGATTCCTACCAATACATAAATATGTTAGCGCGATTTCATGCAGTCTTTGCGCATGGGTGCATGGGTGGGTTAAACTTCTCCCATTAATCGTACACGAGCGAGCTTAATCCAATTTTAAACTGTGCGTGATCTGAGTACCCCATATAGCCTCTATGAAACAGGGGTAAGGGTCAGCACAACGGCAACAGTTAAACAACGTCACTACTCATTTCAACATGCGGGAGTTTAAACGACAACGCCGCTATCTTTGCTGTGATCAAATAATTTAATAACTCATGTCACTTGTCTTGTGAAAACTAAACAGATGACTTTTTCATGTGAACAAGAAATATTATGCCATTTTGCTGTATATAAGCCAGCTTCGTTTTATATTATATGAAAATGAGACTAAGGAGTTGTTAATTGATATATGTAAGATACCAGGATTGCATAACAGCATCCCAGCAGTTGGCTCAAGGAAATGAACAAAAGCTCACATATATTTAAAAACAATAAAAAGATATTTTAACCAAGATATGACTGTAAACATCATAGTTCTATGGTGTTTTTTTTATGTACACGATAAAAAGGGACTGTTGCATGCACAGTACAAGGTTACGTACAATATCAGTCGAGAAATGTTATTCCATAGTGGACTCTTTAGATATTATAATAACTTTCTGGAATTCCTTCTGAAAAGAATATAGTGAAAAGGCTGATATGGCTTTCCTCTCCCAGACAGTGGAGCTAAATCCAATTACTGAGCGGAAAATTTTGATGTGATCAAGCAGTATGTTTTTATTACGATTACTGAGAAATTTGTTTGTACTCCGCATGTGACTCTGATCTAATTATATGATTAGCGATCTTTCGTTCCTTTTTGCGAGTGTTTACATTTACAGAAGCTGTGAACAGCAATAGGCAGGCATGTTTAAAAACTCAACATTCAGGAAACGTAACGTAAAATTTACTAGTAATACTTAATGAAATTTCAACTTTCACTGTTTCACTTCAGTCTTAAATTGGTTACTTAAAGGAGCTTTGAAAATTGTGTGTGGTCTCCAATATATCTTATTTATCACAATTCCGATCTCGCTAGTCTCAGCTCAGCGCGACATTAAACTGTTTAATTTGGCCTTGTTAACTTCTTTAGCAATAAATGTCAAAAATATATCTTTTTCTGGGATGAATTCGAAAAATGGCAACTCGTTGACTTGCTATCATGGATTTTCATCAAATTATCGGGATTTGCATAGCGTACCTGACGCACTAGATATAGTAAGAGTTGAAGGAGTACAGTAGGTCGAAGAACAAGTAGAAGATAAAGTAGAAAATTCGTACCAAAGATTAGAACATTGTTTGCAGATCCAAATCCATGTATCTTTCTAGCCGAAGTGTAGGGAACCGCACGTGTTTCCAAAATTGTGTTCAGCCACATCAAATAAAAGAACAGATTCTCAGCCATGCTCACGTTGATACTTTCCCAATAACGTGTCTGGCAACGAAGTGATTACTGCGTCCTTTATATTGATACTACTATCAACGACGCCTAGCATTTATTAGCATAATTTTCTGATTATGAAAGGTGAATACGCTTGGTGATTAGCTGGGTCAAACAAATAGGGAAAGAAGCTGTCAGTGACCTCTCTGTTAAAACAAGAGATTTTAGTAAGACTAGACAACTTGGAGACGCCTTGTGAAATGGCTAGTTCGACAGATTAGACCAGTAGACAGGAATAGGATACTGAATAGAACAATGCGTAAAGTTTTCTCTGAGGTGTCTCGGGTTTGGAGTGATTATTATGAAAATATGAGATAATCGGTTAGCAGCCTAAATAAGAGGATTGTAAATGCAGCTGTGGTATAGATCTGTGCCAATCCAACACTTCTGTTGAATTTGCATCAGCATGATGTCAGAATGAAATAATACTCGAGTCTGTTGAAATGTATACGGACTGTTTGCCGTTGCGAATTTGTTGAATTATTTTCGACAACGTCAGCCACACGCAACTCTACCTCAAACATAACAAAAGTATGTAGGAAGGAAACTTGAAAAAAATTGAGTGTTTTCTGTGCACGCATTGCATTTTTTCACGTCGCTCCAGGCCTCGCCTGGATTTGAATGTTAATTTGAACATCGTCATTGTGGAGCTGATTTCGCCGATTCATGAGGAAACAAAATATCCTGCGTGCATACTTGATCCAGAACATTGAGATACTGTCGGCAGATGTAGGTTTGCGCAAAATGGAAAATTTAATAAGCATCAATAAGCTGCTGGACTCTGCTACCTAACAACTTAAAAATAATGAAAAATGGATACAAAGACAAACTATGCTGACGTTAAAAGTCGGCTTAAGATGGAGGCACGGTAACATTGTATTCTTCATCAGTTTCAAGACCAACATCCTCCTATGAAAATCAAATGAATATATTGGACGCTTACACTGTGCGAATATTTCAGCAATATGGCCACCTTACAAACTACAATATACTTACAATAAATTGTTTCTTAGTTTTGGGATAACTTTCAAGAATAGCGTCCATCATGTCTGATGCCTTTTGAGAGAAAAATACAACAAATTAGACCGAATTTTAATAACATCACAGTAAACACACGAATATATACAAATTAAAACAACTCCTATTTCACTCCACCAACCATTCGCTTTCTTTTTCTCCACGTCTGAACAACCGTTTTTCGATTCTTGATGATCTATAATACGAGAAAGTGTTTCTTCGTTCGGAATCACGTCATTTGTGGGTTTTACATGACGGAAAAGTGTAAAAAGTAGAGATATGCGATGTCCATCAGTAGTCTGTAGTACAAATCGAAAAAATAGGCACTGAGACAGTGCGTAAGGATTTGCGATTTAAGACAGAAATTTTAAGAAATCATGTTTTTGCAAAAT